>JAPQWV010001128.1:0-121736 GCA_027422505.1 Craterostigma plantagineum
ACGCCTTGGCAAGATCGTCACGCCGACCACGGGACGTATCCAAATTCCACCTCCTCCCCAAGGATGGCTAGAGGGAGGGGAAGATGTTTTAGAAGAGATTGTTTTGTTTGTAATTGTGTGTTTGATTTACAAAAACTCAAACACACTTAAGTTTTTCTCAAAGAACAAACTCATACGCTCTCAACTCTCTCTAAACTCCAAGTTTAGTGTGAGAAAGCTTGGATAAAATTATGGACGAAATTCTTCAAAAAAAATAAAGATTAAATCAAACTTCACCCTTTGAAATTGATTTTAATCATAATTAATCCAAATCATATCATATATGACTCATAACTTGTTTGTTTCCTTTGTATTATATCATCTAATGACTAGACATTATCCCACAAGTCTAACAAAAAAACAAGGAACGAATTTGGATTTGATTTGGACAAGTTTTGACCAAAAACTGTCGGTTCACGGCCTCTTGCAAAGGTCCTCACGGCCGTGACGAGCTTAGCCAAGCTTCTGCCCGTCATCACAGCCCGATTCACGGCCATGAACAAGTCCCTGACGGCCTTCACGGCCTAGGACATGATGGTCACGGCCGTGACCAAGTCGGGTCAAAAAAACATGGCCTCTGTCGACCTTCACGGCCTCTTGCACAAGGTGTCACGGCCGTGACTCATTTGACAGCTTTGCGACAGTTACGTAGATCTCTTAGATCGAGGGGTAAACGATGTCCGATGGGCCTGAAATTTTAACCACAGATATAATACTCACAATATTGATTCTGACCAAAGGGATTCTCAATCCGAGATATTATTTTTGAATCTGCTGCTACTTTTCAGGCGGGCTTCACAACCTTGACGAGCCTTGCTCATGGTTGTGAACCCTATTTTCGGTCCATTCTTTGTCGTTTCATTCCGGGAATCTTATTCCAAGTAAATATAGTTTCTAAAAACTATTATTTAATATTTATTAACGTCTCCAAGACGTTATGTAATAAACACATCTTACTTTAGTAGATACTGTCTCGGTGATCCTTTTTAAGCCCGACTCTCTTGGTTCGTCTCAACCCGGCAAGGGAGGAATCCAAGAACCGGTAAGCACCTAGCCAATCCCGTGGTACCGAATAGATCCCGTGTTGAGTACGTTCTTCGTATTTTACGAACCGACTATAGATCGTCGTAATACGTATAGACCCTTCACATATATCCCGGTGAGTGAGAGCCATGGTAATGTCAAATCACTAACCGACACTATGTCAAATTCGTGATGAAGAAATTACTACACTCCACGTCCCCACGTGAGTTAGTTTTTATACTTTGCAAAGATTCCGTAATTCCTCGTCCTGAATACGCATAGGACATATACCTCGATTACTTGCAAGGTTGTGAATGCCCTCACGACTGTCAATGCCCAGCAGTTGCACTTTGTTGTCAAGACTGCATGTTGCCGCTGACCCATGTTCAACTCGAACAAGGCGGGCCTGGCAAACTCAGTGACAAGTCAGGACCCCGAAGCCAACTCTGTCAATGACCCTTCGGTCTAAGGTCCACGTATACTACTATAGTCAATCGATCGATCATTGACACTCACGAGTAATTAGCCATGTGATCGTCGATTACGTGTCGTGTCCAAATACAAGTTAATCCCCTGATTCAACTCATACCAATGTTACGACTCCCTCTTCCCAAGTGAATGGTGGCACAACCATTTAGAGTCGTCAACAAATAAGTCATGATCGACACGTAGTCACCCTACTGATGTCTCAGACTTATGGACTAATTAATAGACGAGAATAATAGCTCACCGGTGCCCCCTCTCTCATCCCATGAGAATCGGTGACTAAAACTCGTATATATGGGTTTTATTATTTACCGTCTACCGGGATGCCTAGTAAGACTAGATAGGTAAATAAATATATTGCCTAATTCCATAAATAATATTTGAATACAATATCCAAATATTAAAGTGTGAATAACAGGTTTCATATTTATGCCCTATCATTACATCCTCGAATGGCATTCCGAGGGCATATCCCCAAACAGTTGATTGGTGCACTCTCGCATAGGGTTGCTCTACACGCAGGAGAGCGGGTAGCATGTATGTTAAGAATTTTTACCTTGACTTAATTCATATGGATTAGATAAAAGTTGATTGCATGAAGACGTAGGATTAATCCGTGCCGAAATATGTGCTTTGATATAGTTGGGGTTTTACGAACATCTTAGACCCGAAAAAATTGCGTAATTCCATCGTTATAGGTCTAATGTCCGAGAATATCCATCGTATGTCACTTTTCATATTTTACAGGTAAAAGAGCAAAAAGAGCCGAAAATCGGGAACGAACTTGGGCCAAATTTCATCCTAAAATATGAGTCCATGAAAAGCCCGAAACTATTCGGCCCATAAGCTAACTTTCAGCCCATTGAGCAGCCCAAGCCCAACATACATATAGAAACAATATACAAATACATACAACGATGGATAGAGACAGAGAGTGATGATAGCGATCGACTCTTGAGGAAAATAACCACGAGCACACAATGCGCAGACAAAGGAAGAAAAAAGGAGACTTTATGGCAGCGATGTATCCAAGGACGATGCTGAGAACAGATTTTGAAGAAATTAATGATGCGCGTGATATTACGATAGGATATGTTTCTTCATGGAAAATGATGGGTTGAAGTCGCTGCCATCGTCTATAAAAGGAGCAGCTCATCGTGAGTTCAAGAGAGCAGATCACCCACTCACGAAGCTAGCTGCTGCAAAGCTCATGTCACGTTAACCCAAAATAAGCTGACACCTCGCAATCATTCGAAGCTCACACCTCAAACCTCACAGCTCTCAAACCCGACACCTCCCGAGCTCACATATCATAGCTGAAGCCGCACGTCCTTCCAAGCACGCAGCTCATACGAAGAATATAACGGGCGAGACTTGACGATCGAGCACTTCCTAAGTTGCCCACCACCCGTTCGACGAAAGTACTGTGAGGGGCGTACTTTTCTATCTTTTCTTTTTCTTGTGCTGTTTTATTATGTGTTTATGTTTAAACCTATGTTGCTTTCGCTAATTAATAGTGCGTAAGTCGTTTTGTGGTTAAGGCCTTATTAGGCCGGATTATGAACTCGTATTAATGTTATCGTGCTTTATTTAATCGTATGTGAAAGTTATGTGTTCTTCGCTGAGTTTAATGCCTGCGTATGATTGATCGCCCATATGCTTGTTTTGTTGATTGGTTTATGCGACGAGAGGTGATTAGACCGGTTAGAATTAAAGTGTCGAAACGCCACGACGTAAAAATGACCAGAAATGGAATCAGTTTCGTCCGTGTGGTTTTCCGAGACTTTAGGCGTCGAAAGCGCCTAAACTCGGGGAATTTATAAAGCCAAATGCGTGCGGAGTAACTACAGTCATATAGGGATATAGTTGATTGGTCATTCTCGCATAGGGTTGCTATACACGCGAGAGCGGGGGGTAGCACGTATGTTAGAAATTTCTACCTTAACTTAAATCGTATTGATTAGATAAAGTCGATTGCATGAAGACATAGATTAATCCGTGCCGAATATGTGCTTTAATCACGTTTGTCATCAATTAATATCGTAATGTTTTATAGCTGTATATTTGTTTTTTAATTCTAAAAAAAAAATATAATTATTTGCATAAGCTAGAATCATATTTTAGAATTAATCGAGCTATCCTCGTGGATCGATACTCGATTTACGTCCGTTTTATACTACTTGCACGACCTAGTATACTTGCTAGTATTCGAGCGGTGTCAAGTTTTTGGCGCCGTTGCCGGGGATAGCAGTAATATTATTTTTAAAATATATTCTGAATTTTAGTTTTAAAAAAAATTATTTCTATTATTTTTATTAGTAGTCCTAAAAAACAGTTTTAAAACAGTTACATATAAAAAAATATATTTTTTATCTTGATTATTATTTTTTTTCTTACGCACCCTATCTCTAAAAAAAAATATTATTATTATATTTATTATTATTCTTACTATTTTATTTTAATTTTTTATAAATATTTATTATTATTATTTATTATTTTGCAGTAGAAGTATTATATAAATATTATTATTTTTTAGTAGTTATTATTAGCATTACTATTATTATAATTATCATTTTAGATATATATTTACTTTAGTATCTATTACTATTATTTTTTGTTTAATTATCACTACTTTATTATTATTCTTAGTCTTTATTATTATTATATATTATTATTATATTTTCCTTTCACGACACTTATTTACGTTGATTTTTCCGTCTTTGGCAGAATTATACTTGGTGTATGACACGTAGCTCAAATACAGGACCATTATTATTCGACAGTGAAATAGAAGCGACGTGCCGCCGTAACAACCGAGATCGTAGACGAAGGAGGATAATCACGACCACGACAACCAGGAGGAGGTCCACGACCATGATGGACAACATAACCACGGGGCAGTACCTCCTCGTCCCACGCTGCTTAGTCGTGCACTTCCGGGACTGTTCGATGACAACGATCCGATTGTCATTCCCGGAGGGCAGAACCATTTTGAGATTAAACCGGTTACACTACAAATGGTGACTGGTTCGGTCCAATTCCATGGGCTGACAAACGAGGACGCAAACGCTCACTTTTTAAAATTTTCACAAATTTGCAAAACGATTAAATACCCGGTGTTTCAGCGGAAGTTATAGGATTAACGTTTTTCCCATTTTCTTTGACAGGAAAGGCGTCAGAGTGGTTCTCATCACTTCCACACGCCTCCATCACTAGTTGGGAGGAACTGACGGAATGCTTTCTAGAGAAGTACTACCCTTTATCGAGAACTAGCGAGATCAGAAGTCAATTGGTAAATTTTAAGCAGGAGGTGGCGAGACTCTGAGCGATGCATGGCATAGATATAAGAGTCTTCTTAGGCGGTGCCCGAACCATAGTATACCCTTGAGCGTTCAGATGCAATCATTTTTCCTGGGACTGAGTACACAAAATAAGAGAATCGTCGATGGCGGGTGTACACGGAATTTCATGGAGCTAGCCGACGAAGATGCACTCCAAGCCATCGAGCGTATCGCAGCTTATCCCGCAAGGTATACGGAACAAGATTTAGACCGGCGAGCGGTTGGAGTACACGAGATAAGTAGTTCTATAGAGGCTCAATTGAAGCTATACATAGGAGGTTAGACGAGATGCAAGGCAAGGATCCCGAAACAGTAAACCACATTCACAATAGGCCGAGAAATGCATACTCGAACACGTACGATTCGAGCTGGAGGAATCATCCGAATTTGTCGTATGGAAATTCCCACTACCTAAAACCTCCAGAAGCTCAGAATCAGCAGAATGCACCTCCACCACCAAAACAGAAAGCCGAATGGGAGCTAGCGTTCGAGAAGATGACTCAGTATCAAAACGACCAAAATCGCAAGAAGGATGAGAGGCTCGACAAGTTAGAGAATACATTGCAAAGTTTGGCAAGTTCGATGAATCATTTGATGAGCTCTTTGTCCCGAACGCAAGCAGGGAACACTCCCAAGCGATACAGAGAAAGAACCCTCGAGAGTATGCTAAAGCCATTCAGCTGAGAAATGGAAAGACACTCGAGCCAGCTCCGGAAAAGAAGAAGGCGACAATGGAGATCAAAACCAGAAAAGGCCGATCAGAACAAAGCCGCGACCAAGGACGAGAACATTCAGGCCCATGAGGGAAAGCAAAAGGCGGAGAATGTATCGGACAGCCCACTAAACGGAAAAGAAGGCCGAACCACTGCCTCCTATCAAGATCCGACCTCCATTCCCGCAGCGCTACGAAAAGGAAAACAGGACAAACATTTTGAACGTTTTATTGACATATTTAAAAAACTTGAAATTAATATCCCTTTTTGTGAAGCACTTTTGCAGATTCCGAAGTACGCGAAGTTCATGAAGGAAATATTATCGAATCGAAATAAACTGGAAGAACACGGTACTATTGCGCTTAATGAAGAATGCTCGGCTGTGCTACAAAGGAAGTTACCTCCAAAGATTAAAGACAGAGGGAGCTTCTCTATTCCTTGTTCAATAGGCTCACTTTCTTTTACCAATGTTTTATGTGATTTGGGTGCGAGCATTAATCTATTACCATTTTCTCTTCTTAGGAAACTTGGAGTTGGCGAGCCGAAACCCACATCTACAATCCTTCAGTTAGCAGACAGATCGATCACATACCCACGAGGGATAATTGAAGATGTACTAGTTAAGGTGGGAGAACACTACTTTCCGGCAGACTTCGTAGTGCTGGATATGGAAGAAGACACCGACATGCCACTGATACTAGGAAGACCATTTTTAAATACGGCGAGAGCTCTTATTGATGTCGGTAATGGTAAGCTTATCCTTCAGGTAGGGGACGATAAGGTAGAATTTGATGTTTACAAAGCGATGAAACACCCTACGGATGATAATTCGTGTTCCTTTATCGATACTATTGACAAATGCGCTTTTGAGTATGTCAAAGTTTTCAGAAACAAGGATGAGTTGGAGCATGTCTAACTGGAGAGGATATTGAGAATCAGGATGATTTAGCGTTTATCGTGGCGAGTCTAGACGCAAATCCACCATACAAGAGGACGGCCAAACTGAAAATTGAGCCGCTCGATCGACCATCGGAACGCCAACCACGACCCTCAATCGAAGACCCTCCAATTTTAGATCTTAAGCCCTTACCGAATCATTTAAAATATGTTTTTCTTGGTGCATCTGATACTTTGCCAGTGATTATTTCTTCTTCCTTGACAGATACTATGGAAGAAAAGCTTCTACGAATGCTAAGAGAAACATAAACGAGCTTTTGCATGGAAAGTGGCGGATATAAGAGGAGTTAGTCCAACCATTTGCGTACACAAAATTTTGATGGAAGACGCATATAAACCAGTTGTGCAACCGCAGAGACGTTTAAACCCAATGATGCAAGAAGTGGTGAAAAAGGAGGTAATCAAGCTTTTGGACGCAGGTATCATTTATCCTATCTCCGACAGTGCATGGGTAAGCCCAATACAGGTAGTTCCTAAAAAGGGAGGCATGACTGTAGTTAAAAATGATTCTAATGAGTTAATTCCCACTAGGACAGTTACGGGTTGGCGGGTCTGCATAGACTACAGAAAATTAAATGACGCAACTCGTAAGGATCACTTCCCACTCCCTTTATTGATCAAATGTTAGAAAGGTTAGCTGGACATGAGTTTTATTGCTTTCTAGATGGCTACTCGGATATAATCAAATATCGATAGCACTAGAGGATCAAGAAAAGACTACTTTTACTTGTCCTTACGGTACTTTTGCATATAGACGTATGCCATTTGGTTTATGTAATGCACCAGCTACATTTCAAAGATGCATGTTAGCTATCTTCCATGATGTAGTGGAAAAGTTTATGGAGATTTTCATGGATGACTTTTCTGTGTTTGGTTCCTCATTTGATGCATGCCTCGATAATTTAGCTTTCGTTCTGAACCGATGTGAGGAGACTAATCTTGTCTTGAATTGGGAAAAATGTCACTTTATGGTACAAGAAGGGATAGTTCTTGGTCATAAGATATTTCACAAAGGAATCGAGGTGGATCGAGCAAAAAATCGACGCGATTGAGCGACTTCTACCACCCACGTCGGTGAAGGCGGTTCGGAAGCTTTCTAGGCCACGCAGGATTTTACCGACGCTTCATAAAAGATTTTTCGAAGATTGCTAAGCCTTTATCTAATTTATTGGTTAAAGATGTTGCTTTTAATTTTACTGATGAATGTTTACAGGCCTTTCGAACTTTGAAGGAGAAACTCACCACTGCCCCAGTGATAGTCGCACCGGATTGGACGCTTCCATTTATACTGATGTGCGATGCTAGCGACGGTGCAGTTGGTGCTGTTTTAGGACAACGTAAGGATAAGATTTCCAGACCATTACTACGCTAGTAAGACTCTCGACGATGCACAGAGAAATTATGCTACCACCGAGAAGGAGCTACTAGCTGTGGTATTTGCGCTAGACAAATTTCATTCTTATTGTGTTAAATAAAGTAATCATATATACTGATCATGCTGCATTGCGACACTTATTTGCTAAGAAAGATGCTAAGCCTAGGTTGATTCGTTGGATTTTACTGCTTCAAGAGTATGACTTAGAAATTCGTGATAAGAAAGGTGTCGAGAATGTGATAGCTGATCACTTATCTAGGCTAGACAATTCACATGAGCTTGATAAGAACGTACCGATTGATGAATGCTTTCCTGACGAACAATTATATGCTTTACTTAATACATCGTTGCCTTGGTATGCGGATTTTGCGAATTATGCTGCTACAGGTGATATTCCTACGGGCTTGACTTTTCATCAGAAGAAGAAATTTCTTTCTGATGCAAAGCATTACCTGTGGGATGATCCATTTTGTACAAGATTTGCTCTGACCAAGTAATTCGGCGATGTATTCCTTCCGAAGAGGTAAACTCTGTCCTATCTCATTGTCATTCTGGTTTGACGGGTGGACACCACGGTCCGACGAGAACTGCATTTAAAGTACTACAATCAGGTTAATTCTGGCCTACTTTATTAAAGATGCTCATACATTTGTGGCTTCATGTGATCGTTGTCAACGTACGGGTAATATTTCTAGAAAACATGAAATGCCTTTGAATAGCATGTTAGAAGTGAGCTCTTTGATGTTTGGGGTATAGATTTTATGGGGCCTTTTCCTACTTCATGCTCTAATAAGTACATACTGGTTGCAGTTGATTATGTATCTAAGTGGGTAGAGGCTGAAGCATGTAGGACTAATGATGCACGTGTAGTCATTCGATTTCTGAAAAAAACATATCTTTACTCGCTTTGGTACACCTCGTGCAATAATTAGTGATGGTGGCACTCATTTTTGTAACAAATTATTTGCCAATTTATTATCAAAATATGGTGTCAAACATAAAGTGTCTACCCCATACCATCCCCAAACCAGTGGACAGGTAGAAGTCTCCAACAGGGAACTTAAACAGATCTTAGAAAACAGTAAATGCCTCTAGAAAGGATTGGTCTTTAAAGTTAGATGATGCATTATGGGCATATCGTACTGCTTTTAAAACCCCTATAGGAACCTCGCCTTTTAGACTAGTATTTGGGAAAGCATGTCATTTACCTGTCGAGTTAGAACACCGTGCATATTGGGCTGTTAAAAAACTTAATTTTGAGTATTCTGAGGCAGGTAAAATAGGTTGCTACAACTAAATGAGATGGAAGAATTTCGTCAGAAAGCGTACGAAAATGCGAAACTCTACAAAGAGCGAACGAAAAAAAGGCATGACAAGAGAATCATACGGAAGAGAGTTCAAAATCGGTGATCGAGTGTTACTCTTCAGCTCGCGACTACGTTTATTCCCAGGAAAATTAAAGAGTAAGTGGAGTGGACCCTATGAAGTGGCGGAAGTGTTTCCTTCCGGAGCCGTACAAATCCTCAAAGATGGAAAAGAATTATTTACGGTCAATGCTCAACGCCTCAAGTTGTACGATGATCGAGAAGTAGAGGAAACTACATCGATTAATCTTGTTGAACCTAATGTTACTAATGCAAGTGCTTGTCGTTATTCTGTGTCTTCCAGGGCCATGTCGCCTGGAGATAATACCAGCGATCTGAAGGACCTCCAGAACAACGACAGAAGCCGAGACAATGACCCTCCTTGATCAGTCTGATGGCTAGTCGAGCTAACGACTATAAAAGCAGCGCTTCTTGGGAGGCAACCCAAGTACTATATTTGCATTTCTATTTCTATTTTATTGAGTCTATATTAATTATCGCGTCTTATAAGTGTGTCTTTGCATTTGAATTTATTTTCACAAAAATTCGTATCACGGTGTCGTCTAGTTATGTTTCCTCGCAGGCTCGTACTCAGTTTGGGGGTGGTTCGTCCGCAGAAGTAGCTATATCCTGAAGGAACTAAAGTCTTCTCACAACTCGCCTCACATCGATCTACGCATTATTCAGGGCAGTGTCACTTAAACTCTCTCTTTACTTTAAATTCTACACATTGGGGACAATGTGATAATTAGTTTGGGGGTGGGGTGACACATGCTAGATTTTATATGATATCGATCTCTTCGATTTATTAGTTGGTTTAAACTGATCAATGTTATGATTTGAACGTCACTTATGAAAACTCCTGCCAATGATGAAAATTTTTGAAATTTTGCTTGTGTCGAGATAAGATTCAGCTAATTGTGTGTGAAAGTTCTGCATATTACGTGTTTTGATATTAGCATGATTATCTGACCACACTGATGCTTCAGAAAAATAGTACGTATCATGAGACACAAAACCCATAAAATATTGTGAGTTTTGAGCCAAAAAAAAAATATAGAGCAACACAATACTTGCTCATGTGTTTTTTCATGAGTGGCGCGCGTAGTCTGATTATTTTCGAACTTGCTTTGTTATGCATATCAATATCACTTTGTGGATTTTTGTGTACGAATATGATAAAGGCACTTAGATGAGTCACTGGCCTAAATATCTCCGCACCCAACATATCTATCAATTACTGAGCCCCTTTGAGTCTTATTAGCCTTATTTCTTTGATTTGGAGCCACGATATTTAGCCACATTATCCCTTTATTTTATCCTCCATCCTCGAACCTTTGTCAGCATGTTAGCTTACTAATCGCTTCAAAGTATTGAGTCTATTATTTTAGAGAAAAGACAATTACGGTATGTTTTATCTGGTTGTGGTAGTAGTTTTATTAGTTGAAAAAAAAAAGAAGAAAAAAAAAGAGTGATCGAAAAAAAAAAAACTGAGAAAAGAAAAGTATCAAAAAAAGAAATATATATAAAAAGGTGTTGCAGTAGATTTTCAGAATTATTTTCTTGAATTATTAGTAGTAGTTTGAGTGCGTTTTTATAGTCATACGACTTTCCGCTATTTGAGTCGTTATTTGTTGGTAGAGAGCATAGAAGGAAAAGCGATTTAGTGACTAACATGTTTGACTATTTTCAGCCCACTTATCCCATATTTCACACCTTTTTACCTGAGCCCCATTACAAACCTGATAAAGACCTTTTGATTCGTTCACGATATCTTACTATGTGAATATGATGTGATGTATTTGCAAGCTTAGAGTAATATCATTCTATGTCGTGAGTTGAGCGTTTTTATACAGATCCCAATTAAACACTTCGAGTGAACTGAGCGATCCATGTGAGAGTTGTTACTTGATACGTGTTACGATCTGGAAATATTTTTGTGGTTGATATGATTATGAACTATCATTCATGTCTCGTGTTTAGCTGGATCATTCATTAGTTGATGACGATCTCGACCGATTGTGCTTTTGCTTTTCTGAGAATAAGCATGAGAATTCATTTAGTGACGACGAAAAATCCTAACTTGATTTAGTTTATTCCGCTTTTACGATCGGGGACGATCGAAGCTAGTTTGGGGGTTGTTGATAAGTTGGGATTTTACGAACATCTTAGACCCGAAAAATTGCGTAATTCCATCGTTATAGGTCTAAATGTCGAGAATATCCTATCGTATGTCACTTTTCATATTTTACAGGTAAAAGAGCAAAAAGAGCCGAAAATCGGGAACGAACTTGGGCCAAATTTCATCCTAAAATATGAGTCCATGAAAGCCAAAACAATTCGGCCCATAAGCTTAACTTTCAGCCCATTGAGCAGCCCAAGCCCAACATACATATAGAAACAATATACAAATACATACAACGATGGATAGAGACAGAGAGTGATGATAGCGATCGACTCTTGAGGAAAATAACCACGAGCACACAATGCGCAGACAAAGGAAGAAAAAAGGAGACTTTATGGCAGCGATGTATCCAAGGACGATGCTGAGAAACAGATTTTGAAGAAATTAATGATGCGCGTGATATTACGATAGGATATGTTTCTTCATGGAAAATGATGGGTTGAAGTCGCTGCCATCGTCTATAAAAGGAGCAGCTCATCGTGAGTTCAAGAGAGCAGATCACCCACTCACGAAGCTAGCTGCTGCAAGCTCATGTCACGTTAACCCAAAATAAGCTGACACCTCGCAATCATTCGAAGCTCACACCTCAACCTCACAGCTCTCAAACCGACACCTCCCGAGCTCACATATCATAGCTGAAGCCGCACGTCCTTCCAAGCACGCAGCTCATACGAAGAATATACGGGCGAGACTTGACGATCGAGCACCTTCCTAAGTTGCCCACCACCCGTTCGACGAAAGTACTGTGAGGGGCGTACTTTTCTATCTTTTCTTTTTCTTGTGCTGTTTTATTTATGTGTTTATGTTTAAACCTATGTTGCTTTCGCTAATTAATATGTTAGCGTAAGTCGTTTTGTGGTTAAGGCCTTATTAGGCCGGATTATGAACTCGTATTAATGTTATCGTGCTTTATTTAATCGTATGTGAAAGTTATGTGTTCTTCGCTGAGTTTAATGCCTGCGTATGATTGATCGCCATATGCTTGTTTTGTTGATTGGTTTATGCGACCGAGAGGTGATTAGACCGGTTAGAATTAAAGTGGTCGAACGCCACGACGTAAAACTGACCAGAAATGGAATCAGTTTCGTCCGTGTGGTTTCCGAGACTTTAGGCGTCGAAAGCGCCTAAACTCGGGGAAATTTATAAAGCCAAATGCGTGCGGAGTAACTACAGTCATATAGGGATATAGTTGATTGGTTCATTCTCGCATAGGGTTGCTATACACGCGAGAGCGGGTAGCACGTATGTTAGAAATTTCTACCTTAACTTAAATCGTATTGATTAGATAAAGTCGATTGCATGAAGACATAGATTAATCCGTGCCGAAATATGTGCTTTAATCACGTTTGTCGTCAATTAATATTCGTAATCGTTTTATAGCTGTATATTTTGTGTTTTTAATTCTAAAAAAAAAATATAATTATTGCATAAGCTAGAATCATATTTTAGAATTAATCGAGCTATCCTCGTGGATCGATACTCGGATTTACGTCCGTTTTATACTACTTGCACGACCTAGTATACTTGCTAGTATTCGAGCGTGTCATGCTTAATCACGTTTGTCATAATTTGATAACCATAATCATTTTATAGCTGCTTATATGTATTTTTAATTCGAAGAAAAAAAGTTATAATTATTTATTTAAGTTAGAATCGTATTTTAGAATTATTCGAGCTATCCTCGTGGATCGATACGCGGATTTACGTCCGTTTTATACTACTTGCGCTACCTAGTATACTTTCTAGTATTCGAGCATGTCATGCATATATCCGTTCCGCTACTTGCGCGTGCCCGTAGCACCTACGAAATGGAATCAAGTTGAATATCAAGCACTCTTCGATAAGATAACAAAAGGATAGCTTGCTGGACCACTAGAAACCTTTCCTACAGTGGGCGTAGCTGCCTCATTAACTCGGTGTTACTCTCTATGCATGGGTATTGGGGTTCAATTTTTCTACTACCTAAATCAGTTGTGAAAAAAGTTGATCAAGTCTGTCGCACTTCCCTTTGGGGAGTAGGAAATAGAGGCCGGCCGAGAGCGTTGCCGAGAGCTTGCTTAATCGGGACAAAGTCTGTACCACAAAGAAAGGTGGGGGACTGAATTTGAAGAGCTGCGGGAAGTGGAATGAGGCGTCTATCGGTAAGCAGATATGGGATGTGGCGAATAAATCAGACCTACTATGGGCTCGTTGGATTAATGGGGATATTTAAAAGAGGATAACTTTTGGACACGCCACCCGAGAGTGACCATGGACGGCATTGGAAGAATGCATGAAGTGAAGTGGAAATTGATTTCATGGTTCGGCCATGACGGGCGGCTATTGGACAAATATAGCGCTACATTCGGTTATAATATGTTAGTGGGGGCAGTCGATAGGTTCTCTCCTAGCTCAGCTGTTGGAATAGGTTTAACATCCCACGACACGCATTTATTTTGTGGCTTACGATGCACCAACGACTTTACACAAGAGATCGACTCATGAATTGGGGGATGGCTCTCGACTCACAGTGCGTTTTGTGTGGGGATCCCATTGAATCTGTTCATCATCTTTTTCATTTGCAATTTCAGTCGTGCATTATTAGTGATGAATAAATGGCTTATGTTATGCGATCCAATACCCTACGAGTTTACTCGATGGAAGAGATGGATGATAAGGAAAGGGAGAGGCAACGGTGTGCAGACAAGAGCAATATTAGCGTGTGTTGCGGCGGCTGTATATCACATCTGGAGGGATGGGAACTTGCGGATTCATAGTGGAAGGGAATCAAGCGTAGGGTTGTTGCTCAAAACCATATGCGGTGAGATGCGAGAGCGAGTTAAATTTTGTGTTCGAGGCGGCCTTTCTGACAATACTCTGTTATGCACTATTGTTTCTTACAGTTAGGATTTTATTTTTGTTTTTTTTTTGCTTTTGCAAGTTGTGCTGTAAGCAGGTTGGTTTACAAAACTCATTTCAGGTGGGAATGAAAAAATTATTTTACCTCTAAAAAAAACTAAATTTTGGCTTAACTTGTGCGAATAATGATTTCGTCCCACATCGTTTTCAGCAAGAAAGCGAGCTTAGATGGTATGGTATAAATAGAGGAGTCGCCTTTTAAACTTATTTTGCGCTTGGGGCAATGACGCAGCTCATGAGGTTCTAACCGAGGCACGTCGATTGCTGGTTGAAAAACTATTTCAAACCCCCTCTTGGGCTTGGGCTTGACCTCAGCCCAAGTGAATTTCTGGAAGGGTTCCCTTTAAATAGGGGTAAAGCCCTACAATTCTAAGTTTCGAAATTTATTTATTTATTTTTTGAAATATCTATCTATTTTATAAGGAAGACGGCCACTTTATTAAGGGAGTATTTTATAGTAATTACTCTCACAATTAATTGGTATGACGATCAAATTTATGATTTTACCCTTAATTTAAAATTCTTCCAATTCTATTTTCTAACATTAATATTTTATATACTTATAAATAATATAAAATTAAACTTAAGCTATTACAATTTTAAGTACAAAAAATAACTTAAAATATAAGTTACTATTATATAATTACGTAGTCACACACATCGGGTGTGCAAGAGTTATTAGAACACATTGGCGTGCAAGAGGTACTAGTATAATTGTGATCAGGATCAAATCATTTTAACAACCAACTAAAATACTAAAAACATGAGACATCAAAATCAAACAAGACTAACAATAATTCTAGAAATGGAAAACTTAGATCCAAGGATAAAACTCTCCTTAAAAGAAGAAGACTGCAGCACATGCAATGCATCAGGCAATAGTTCTTCAGACTAGAACAACTAGTTATCCTCTAATCTAAATAAAAAAGATAGCCGAAGAACTAAACTATTGATTATAGGTTATTAGCAGAAGAAGCAGCAGCAAATTGCATGGATCTTCTCTTCGTATAGTTGGCCTTAAAGCATGCTTGCCTCAGCTTCTTAGTCCTCTCCGTCAACTCAATTTCTGGCACCTTCTCAAGCAATCTTTTGTGTTCCTCCAACATCTCTATCACGCCCGCCATTCCCAAATCCTATAATCAAGATATAAAGTCAGAATCTTTCACTTCTAATTCCAACGAATGAAGTGTTTGTAACCGTATACGTACCTTAACATTGTCTATGAGTGACTTCAAACTCTTGATTTTCGATGAGGCCATCGAGTGATATTAAGTTCCCTACATCGCTTCTTCAGTACAGTCAGTCCCACGTTCAATTCTCTTGCAGCCTTCGTCATGGGAACATCGAAATACTTTCGGATCTCTTCGTACTGCAAAACTGACGACTTATTGAACCTCCCATTATTTCTTGAAACATCAGCAAACTTCTTATTCTCAGCCGAGGGAAAGTCGACCCCAGAAAAATCGTAGGTTGAAATATCGCAGAAGTTATCGTTTACTTGCTGATTGTAGGTTACCAGTTTATCATCATGACACGTTCTTAGGATCGTTTAGCTGTAGTTGTGGCGAGTCGAAGTCCCATTGCCCAAAATCGCCAGAAATCTCTTAAAAGCCATTTAGTTGACTGGGATATTGATTTGCTAAAGAGAATGGCTCGAAATGGAGAAATCAGACATGCCAAAGCCACTACAGTCAGTTAGTCCATATTGTGTTCCCATGTTCTGCAAGAAAGACAGGTTTTTGTCGTAAAGAAACCCTAAAAAAAAGTTTAGTTATGTATATATACACGCGCACACACACACACACAAGGAAATATAAAGATAAAGTTTAGTTATGTATATATACACGCGCACACACACACACACACAAAGGAAAATATAAAGATATAATATAAGAGAAAAATACCCAAACGGTGAAGGCTCATCAAAGAAGAAGCTCTCAAGATCATTCTGATTCTCCAACTTGAAGGCAATCTCCCTTGAAACCATTAGGTGAGTATGATGTGACAATGATTTAAGAGATGAATCTTCAATTTTGTTACGTACGGTAAAATAGGATGAATTAGATGGCGTGTGTAGATATTGTGTGTGTATGTTATATATGAGGTGGATAATATGTAGTGCATGCATCAATCAGTGTACATATAGAAATGGACTTACGTGCACACGATTATGAGAGTTACAGTATATAATTAGTAGATTTAATGAGTACACTAATTGAGATGGTGGCATTAAATACACAAAAAATTGGGGATGAACCACGTATTTTTATATAATTATGATTATAACTATTGCATAATTAGTTAGGGATATGTATCCAATATTTCAGTTATTTTTAATTACATATAACGGCCTAGAGTACTTTATTTAGTACCCATTATATACTTGTCATGAATTTCGAAAAAAAAGATATATATTTATATACTTGTCATGAATAAGTGGATAAATGCTCAGTTTTATTTCATCGTGCGTTATTTAACTAACGAAAACGGACAAAGTAGCAAGGTAGCTAAATCTGAAATTGGCTAACATACTTAAATATTAAATTTAAATTCCATTTTTCTCGATTGGGTAAATCTAGTCAAATATAATTTTGAATTTCAACAAACGATGATCAAACTTCACCCGATATTATTATAATGCAAGCATTTATAAGGGCGAACGACATTTTTAGTCCCCGATGTTTGGGGCATGGGTGTTTTCGGTCCCCCATGTTCCGAGGTAACACTTTTAGTCCCCAATGTTATCGATTTTGGACGATTTTGGTCCCTCGATTAATCTTATTGCTAATTTAGATGGAATTTAACACGTGAGAGCACATGATCTCCTTAAACTTGACTTAACACCTCACGAATCATTATCTTCTTCAACCAAAACCCACGTGGTCATCATTACCCGTCACATTTAACTCATTTTCAAGGTTGTTGATCATTCCTAAATGTGATATATAATGATGTTTCTTTGCGTTTAAATTGAAGAAGATGTGTTATGAGGTTTTACGTCGAGTAAAAGGAGATCATGGGCTCTCACGTGTTAAATTTCATCTAAATTAGCGATTAAATTAACGAGGGACCAAAACCGTCCAAAATCGGTAATATTGGGGACTAAAAGTGTTACCTCGGAACATGAGGGATCAAAAACGCCCATGACCCAAACATTGGGGACTAAAAGTATCGTTCTCCCCATTTATAACTTATTATCACTTCCAATGATTACAAGGTCTAGGTGTTAGACTTGTCAACATGGCAAAGAATGTTTTGTTCTTCTTAATTGGCTATAATAGGTTTCCTAGCTCAATGTATTTAACACCCCAATAACCAACGAGAGAGAGAGAGAGAGAGAGAGAGAGAGAGAGAGAGAGAGAGAGAGAGAGAGAGAGAGAGAGAGAGAGAGGAGAGAGAGAGAGAGAGAGGTGGAGTGAGAAGAGAAAAATGAGAGAGAAAAAAGAAAAAGAAAAAGAAGAAAAATCTTGTCCAGATTGGATAAGGTGAGTGTGTGTGTAGTTTTTTCTAGGTATTGAGAGTGAGTATAAAACATTATCCGGGTCGGTAAGGGGTCTCTAGTTTGGGTTTAAACAAGAGCGTTATTTTGTACGGTGTAATATTCTAAAATATAGCTATTCTCTCCGTGGAGGTAGGCGGATGGCTGAACCACGTAAAAATCTCGGTGTTTTTTCGGTGTCATTTCAGCTTTAATTAATATTTCGGAAATTGTCGTGGGTCCAAATACAACTACCGCTGGCCCAGAGTTAAAGATTTACCGCTCAACCAACAAGTGGTATCAGAGCCAAACCCTGCTGATATTCTGAGTATGCTCTGTGTTGCAGCTGTGTCTGAACTTCCACATCAGAAAAGATATCAGATGGGATCAAACGACTGCGGGAGCCAGTGTCAGAGCTAGATTCAATGAGGTGATGCCTTGTGCTGAAGAAATAATGGTACAAGATGGTTATCGTTGATAGGATGCTCGGTATCGGGCGGAGCTTGTGCGGCGGTGGAGTTTTGGTGAGTTATGGAAATAGTGCTGCGAGGCAGGTCGCTACCCTATTCTGGAAATTATTTGATCAGTACTATTTGGGCTAAAGCTGAATCTCTGCAAGAATAATAGCGACGGATGACAGCAAAGTGCGACAATGTGCTAGTGCGGGAGGTTCACTCTGTGGCAGAAAAGAGTAAAGGATGTACTCATTTGTCAAGGCTGGGCGATAAGTTTTGATGGAAGACGAGGAAAAGTCGGAGTATGACGAAAGATTTAGGTCATGATATGTCGGAGAGAAGAAGTAAGGCCCTGTTGCATCTTACCTCACTTTCTGATTGAGTGATAATTTGATCACAACCATCCGGTATTAGGACGGTACAAGCGGTGGATGGTGGAGTCACTCTTTTGGAGCAAGAAAAGATAAAGCGATCAAATTTTAGTTATAGCCGAATGTTGGCTATTCGCAGAGTGAATCATAGCGGAAGGTGATACACCAGGGATTTTGGGACAACGTCAGGTCCAAACCAGGCGGCGGGAAGGGGACGTGATGCTACAAGTGTGGTGAGCAGGACACATCAGTAGAAATGGTCCCATTTGGAGGAAGGACAGGCAGCTAGAAAAATTCCACATGCAGGTAGCACATGATTCATCTTGGAGACGTTTCATAGTCTCTATGATGGCGCTCGTTCTCAGGAAAAAGGATATTAAATTCGGGTTTGCTCCAAGAGAATATTTTGATGTGTTCCAAAAATGTGAACGGTTTTTTCGATTTCCATGGGCCGATGGATATCGTTGTGTTGTTCGTTGTGTTGGAACGGGGAAGATCAAAAATAGTTGACGGATCGGTAGGCATCTTGGGTAGTGTGACGTTTCTCAAAGTTGCGTAGAATTTAATATTCTTGAGCTAGTCAGATTCCAAGGCAATTGAGTTTTCATAGCGGGGGAGTCTGGGAAATCACACATGGTGGAAATGATCCTATCAAAAGGAGAAGAGTGCAAAGGTTTGTATCGTCTGGACATGAGTATGATATATAATACTCAGACTTCGATGGGTTCACGAAAATCGCGCGCGTGGTATAAAGGCAGATGATGGTGAGAAGGGAAATCCTACTGGAGAAAGGGTTGCATCGAAGTCCCTCTTCAGGTATCGACGTGTCGAAGTCAGTTCAATATAGCTGCTCATAAGATTGACCGCTAATTGAATCGAGTTGGGTAGGACTGGAATCCTTGATTCGGATTATGTGTAAGTGCTACAAAGGAAGGCAATGGACGTTCGTGGTATTTACGAACGGTTACTCTCATTCTCGGTTCGCGGAGTGCTCTCTAATGAGCTATGCAATGACATTTTGTTCTCCTTATTGCCTATAAATAGGCTTCCTAGCTCAATGTATTTAACACCCCAAAAACCAACTAGAGAGAGAGAGAGAGAGGGGTGGAGTGAGAGAGAGAAAAATGAGAGGAAAAAAGAAAAAGAAGGAAAATCTTGTCCGGTTGGATAAGGGTGAGAGTGGGTGTAGTTCTTACTAGGTAGTTGAGAGTGAGTATAAAAACATTACCCGGGTCGGGTAAGTGCTCTCGAGTTTGGGTTTAAACAAGAGCGTTATTTTGTACGGTATAATATTCTAAATATAGTAAAACTATTGTCTCTCCATGGAGGTAGGGTATTGGTCGAACCACGTAAAAATCTCGGTGTTTTCTCGGTATCATTTCGGCTTTAATTAATATCCCGTAATTGCCGTGTGGTCCAAATACAACTACCGATGGCCCAGAATTAATAGAAAAAATTGTCAATAATAATCCAACCTATCAGTCTCAAAATAAATCCAACTATCAACTATTTATGAATAATCCTAACTATATAGCGAGTCTTTCAAAATTGCACACATGTCACCTAGAACTTGTTTAGCAGGTATTTCTTATATTAATTACTTATATATATATATATGTATATATATACATTTAAAACGAAATTTCAAATGAATTAGTAAAATATTTTTATTTTCATCTTTTTAAGGAGAACTTCATGTTGATAATCTCGCCAATTGATCTTGCCCGCCCCAAATAAATCCAACTACAAATCATTTCGAAATAATCTCAATTAAAAATTAGTAATATAATTTTTTTATAATGATATAATATAACAATACAAGCAAATAAAATTAGTAAAATATTTTTTTTCTTTTCATCTTTTTAAGGAGAACTTCACGTTGATAATCTCACCAATGATCTTGCCCGCCCCAAAATAAACCCAACAACGAATCATTTCGAAATAATCTCAACTAAAAGTTAGTAATATATTTTTTTTCTAATGAAAAAAATATAATATAACAATACAAGCAAACAAATAATTTTTAAAAGCAGTCAAACCTTCAGAAAAAATGAAATAGCATTAAATCTTATTTTAGAGTCACAAAAAAATTTAAAACTAATGTTACTAAGATATTTGCACTATTTAGTACAAAATGCTATATTTTTTGCGCCGTGTTTTGCGCTAAAATGTGATATGGGGCACGACAAAACGCTATTTTACGCTTTTTAAAACAATGCGCTCGTCTCACTTGATAACATGTTGCAGGTACATTATGCATTTTTTATTATAATTGCATATATTATTTTCAAATTAAAATAAAATGTTACCATGTGAATTTTTGTTACGTTAATCTATTTTTCTTCAAATACTATAAATCAATCTAAATAATAAAACTTAGACTATCGCCACTTTGGCCGCCATTAATTAATATGTAACAAAAACTCAAATGATATTTAAAAAATAAAATTTGATTTTAGTAATTTTATTTTGAAAAATTATCGTCACTTGATACATGTTGCAGGTACATATGCATATTTTATTATAATTACATATATATATATATTTGAACCTGATAATTTAATTAAAATAAAATGTTTTCAAATACCATGTGAATTTTTTTATGTATTTATTTTTCTTCAGATACTATAAATCAATCTAAATAATAAAACTTAGACTAATCGCCACTTAGCCGCCATTAACTAATACGTAACAAAACTCAAATGATATTTAAATATAAAAAATCTGATTTAATAATTTTATTTTGAAAAATTATCATAAAGATATATAGGTAATAAATAAAAAAAACATACATGCTAACAAGTTTCAAGTGACATTGGTGCAATTTCGGAAGACTCACTATATAGTTAGGATTATTCTGAAATAATTGATAGTTGGGTTATTTGATCGGAGAACTGATAGGTTGGATTATTATTGTCAATTTTTCCAATTAAATATTACCGCTCAACACTAATCGTACATGAAATATGAAATTTTGAACACAACTTTCGAGGCAGAGAAGATATAGTTAAAGTTTAATATCATAATCTAAATAGGATCAGAAGGGATCAGAGAGTGTAACTCATGGTTTTTTTCTTGGGTTTTGTGATGATCATTGATGTTTAAGCCAACGTAGGTATTATTATCATAAATGACTTAAGGTTAATTGCTTATGAAATCATGAATTAAGGAAATGCATGATTTAACATTTTCCCTTTCTTTTTTTTCCCGAAACGATAGCTTGCATTCGACTAGAAATTTTCCAATTTTCTTTGCGAAATTTCCAACCACGGGATATATTGCGACAATTTCGTGAATGACGTGGCAGTATGATAACATATTGGACAACAATATGCTTATTACGTGGATGTCGAATTATGCCACATATGCCACGTGGTTTTACCGATTTGAAATTTTCACCATTGTCATATGAATTGCAAAAAGTTCATCGTAATAGCATCTCCAACCCGCAACATGAAGATCAATTAATTCTGCACAATATTACAGCTGCCGCAGTGCTCTTACTCCAATCCATAAACTCTAGTGCTCTTATTCCAATCCATAAACTCTAATTTCTACAGTAATTTCACTCCAGCCCATTACTCTATTTCTAATCTTATAATCAAATTCTTATATTAAAATAATTAAGAAGTCAATAACTATAATAATTAATATTTAAAATTAACTAAATTATAAACTAATCATATAATTTAATTATAATTTTATTAAAATTAAAACGAAAATACAAATAAATAATTGGAAACTAATATTTTACTTTTATTATAAGAATATCAAATATTTAAATATAATTAGAATATTTTTTTATTAAATAAATTATAAATAAATAGAAAGTACAACACAATTTTCGTGTTGAAAATTGTGTGTACTCTACATTTAGAATATCTCTGCTAATTAACACAATATTAATTTTAGATATAAAGTCCCATGAGAGTAAAGACGTAAACAAAAATGACGTACCCATTGAAGATGCTCTAATAGTTTAGAAAAACTCAGAATTTGCAAGTTCGTTAAAGTAAATGTTTCTTTGTGCAATAATTTAAAGTTTGCAATTTATTATTAATCCGTGTTTTGGAATTCAACGGAGTTTTTTTCCTACTGTCAAACTCATTTTACTTTTCAAAAATGTCCTAGGCAATATTGATTTTCCCAATATACAATTGATAAGTTATTTCGATTTCTGTTTTTGTGTTTCAGTTAGGGGTGTTCAAAAGTCAACCAAATTACCGAACCGAAAATCGAAAATTCGGTATGAACCGAACCGAACCGAACCTAACCGAAGATTAATTCATATATTTAATAATTAAATTAATATATACTTAATGAATTAATTCATATATATATAAATTAATTCTATTTGGGTATTAAAATATTATTTTCCCCAATATTTACATATATATATTTAATAAAATTAATATACATATAAATAAATTAATTCGGTTTTGGTATTAAAATATTACTTCCCCAAAATTTATTTTCTTTTTAAATTCGGTCTTTCGGTCGGTAACCGAAACCGAACAGAAAAAATTCGGTTTAACCGGGTTTTCGGTTCTTAAATAAAAAACGAAAATTTCGGTAACCAAGTTTTCGGTTCGGTTTTTACCGAATGAGCACCCCTAGTTTCAGTTGTGAATTTTATTTATGCAGATGTTTATTCAACTCCAAATCTGCAGAACTCCTTGGCATTGACTGAACTAGTTTCAAGAATACGAGCAGAAAAACCAATATTACTCATCTATATGGTCTGCAGAAATTTCACAGGCTTAGACCATCTCTAACCGATAAACTCATTTCAAACTCAAAATGTAGTATTTGTCACGTCAAATCATAATTCTTCTCCAACCATCAAACTCATTCTCAAACTCAAAAGAATATTTTCAAAATATTCTTTTTCACACAAACTTTTACAACTCTACACTAACCATCCACATATTTTACACTTCATAAATTAAAACAAAAGATAAATTAAAATATTATTCACTATTAATAAATAATTTTAAGTATTAGGTTTACAATATTAACATTATTACCTATCACACAATTTTAAAGGAATAAAATAAATAGAATATAATAGACTAATTAAATCATTTGGGTTAAAAATAAATTATTTATTGAACTGTGGTCTTTCGAAAGAGTTAGAAACATTTAGGTATATGAATATTACAAACCCATATTTGGGTTTTCGAGGTGAGAGAAAATGTTAAATACCTAATTTTTGTTTCAGTTTGCAGTGCGGTTGGACACATTTTTCTCCCCATTATGCAATTTGCGTCTCCATTGGAGATGGCCTTAGGAAGAAAGAAGAAACGTAAAAATGTACAAAGGACGCTTTAAAATCAACCATTAACCACAAATTTACAGACACACGCCTAAAGCCCATACAAACTCTTGGGACATAGATTAAATACATATACTGAGACATTTGTGTGAAAGACAATCTTGAAAGACCTTGGACCTTTTACATTATACTATATAACAGCAGGTCTAAATCATATACAACAACATCGAGCTAGATATTTGCTTTTAGAAAGCCGGGAAAACCAACCAATAGTCAAACCAACCAAAATTCCAGCACCACAAGGCTCATACCGACAGCAAAAGCAATGGCACATTTTCTTAGAGAGCGTTTAGGTCGTCCATGGTTCTTTTTCGAGCCTGACTTTTTATGATTCTTCCTTGTCGTGTTGCCTTTAGTACGAGGCCAATTTGAGAATTTTGGAGTGGTAAGAGATTTGGCATGATCGTTGCTCTTTAGCATAAGGCTATCGTCTCAAGTTGCAATAAGCGAAGCCATTGTCAGCAAAGAGGCAAGAAGCTTGTTGGAAAAAGAGGTTTATCATGTGATCCTTTTCGTCGCAAGCTGCTTGGGCTTTCAGCCTCTCTAGCACGTGTTTGGGAATGGCACAGTGCTTCTAACAGCTGGGCTCTGCTGAGATTACCACTCGTTAGTTCAGAGGTATCCGATGAAGATGATGATACCACCTAGGCTAGATTGAACCTATTGCTGCCGCAGAGGCGAAATCAAGATCGCAGAAACCTTACAGTTTTGCGGAAGGAAGAAGTTTTACCTCTTCTATGAGTGCATTTTTCAATTTTGAAAATTGAAATTGGGAAAAATACCTGGAAGTTCCTTTAGGCTCATATTCCAGGCACTGTGCAAGTCCTTACTTTTCAACCTTGGTTTTAACTACCGAAGTACCATTTTCTTCACTTGTGTCATCTGTGCGAGGAAATATTTGTGTGTGTGTGACTGAAGCGAGAATTCTGTAGGGATTTTTCTCTGGCCCAATTCTAGCCCAAACTCAAGCCCGTATAAGCTTGTGGGGTTCCACTCTAAAACCAATTGGTAGTAGAGGAAGTGTACCACAAGCTTATAAACCATCTTAACTTTTCCTTCCTTTGTCGGTGTGGGACTTTAGATTGCACACTCAACAATCCTCCCCTCAAACTAAAGACCACACAACGGGCCTCCCTTTTTACGATTATCTGCACAAGCGCTACTACCGCAATCACTGCACCAAGCGCTTTTTCATCCGCAGATTCACCAATCGTCTTACAAGGGCCGGGGACACACCACCCACACCGTATTCGGGCTAGAATTTTTCCATCTGAAGGCACCCTCACGTGTTCGTCCACGCTCACCGCACCAATTGTAGATCGAGGACCGCCGTTAGACTCGTATTTGGATGTGCTTTGAATGTATGCTAAGCGCTCTTACTGATTTGAACTATCGGCAGCTCAAATCAGCTCAAAACAGCACCTCTAAACGCACACACTCTAACACTATTTTAACGTGGTTTGGCCCAAGTTTGGCCTACGTCCAAGGATCAACCGAGGATCTTTTCCATTCACCACCAACACGAAAGCTATAGATTGCCACACCGTCTACAACTCTCATATTTACAGCTCACGGTGTTTGTCACTCTACAAGTAGATATGTGCTCGAGAAGATACCTAGTCGAACTTAGAAATCTGATTATATAGAGCTGAAAACATTCTTTTAAGCATGTCGCGCGTTTAATCTCAGCCGTTCGTTAAGTCTGATCAGTCGTCCCACAGAGCGCCACGTAACCTTGCTCTTCTGTGTGATCAAGCAAGAGTTGAGTGACAACTCTATAAGTGAAATAGCATTTCAATCAGAGCCGTCCGATCTCGATCCTAAGGCTGAGATTAATAATCCGCTTCAACTTGATCCTTTTAATCTGAGCCATTGATGCTTCGCGCGCTATCTAGCGACCCAGATTCAAACCTGCAGCTTTTAATCTGGTCCCTCCGATCTGCGCGCCAAAAGATCCAACTGCGGCTGTATGCCCGCGACCATTACAGCTTATTTCATCACCTCTTCAGCTCAGCTCGACTCAGCTTCATCAGGCCGTCTTCTCCGGCGAGTTTCCAGCTCGCCTCTCCCAAAAAACTCCACCACGAAACGGCAAACTCGCAATCTCAACTCCTGGGTTCGTCATCGCAGCCCAAACTTGCCCGGAAATCTCGTCCCAAACCATACCAGAAACCAGCCTCATTTCAGCTTCTGTTTTCCCATCCCAAAGCTCCACCTCGATTCGCAGCCCTCTCGGTTGATCATCCAGCCCCTCCAAGAGCCCCCGAGCCTCGAACGAACCCTCGTCAACTCCAAGCGCGCTTGAAATTTCCCACATGAAGTCGACTTGGAATTTTCGAGCTCACCGTCTTCGTCGCATGAAGACCCTTTGCTCCTACAGCCATGAGCCCTTTTCCCGACCCATCTCCGGCTAGCCAGCACCTGCATCTCGGCCTCCTTCGCTCCCGAAGCCTCAGCAACCAGCAGCAAATCATCCGCTGCAGCCACAGAGAATTCTGCTACAGCAGAATTCTATGATCCCTGTCGAACTTTCGCCCGCCGTTTCGATCCCGGCCTCTGTATCTTTTCCACCTCTGAGCTCACACACTCTTGTGGCCTGAGAATACTCTGCATCCTAGGTAGAATGGCCTCCACCTCAAGCTCGAAGCCATCGCAATCGAGCTCCAAAAAACAGCAGCTCAGAGCAGTTTCTGTCGAAAAACTGCTGCAACCAGGTACTTGCACGACCTTGTTCCACCTCAAGCCAAGGTTCCCGTGGCTTCCCTCGAGCACCATTTGAGCCACCACATTCCCTACTTCACGTAGGACCAGTTGCCTCCTCCGGACAACCCTCCGAAACACGAAAATCGTGCCTCCGAAACCGGCCGAAAATCAGCCTGCTCTGTCTCCGGCGTTGATCCGTTCTCTCGCGATTCTCGTGTTGCACCAGCTGTTTCTCCAGCCCTCCGATCCATCCGAGGTTCCTCCTAAGCTCTAGGTCCAACCTCGTATCACCTTGGATCCCCACAACACCTCTCTCGAACCGCAACTGCACGAATCTTCACCAGACATCGCAACCCGCAAGCTTCTCCGCGTTTTCAGCTGTGGTTTCTCCCTCCGATGCGCTTCCCGTGGCAGCCTGCGACACCACCACCTGCATCAGAGCCTCCTCAAGCCTCTTCTGAACCGAAAGAGCCTTGAGCCGCAGCCTCCTTGGTCCAAAAAACGCTTGAACCAATGAAAATCCCCAAATCAAGCCTCCTCGCGGTCACTCCCGGGAAAACAGCTCCGTCCTCCACGCTCACCGCACCATTTGTAGGATTTTTTTCTGGCCCAATTCTAGCAAACCCAAGCCCGTATAAACTTGTGGGGTTTCACTCTAAAACCAATTGGCATAGAAGAAGTGGACCCACAAGCTTATAAACCATCTTAACTTTTCCTTCCTTTGTCGGTGTGGGACTTTAGATTGCACACCCAAAAAATTCCACGAGAGATATTCGTTTCTTCGATGTTTAATGTCCAACTTGGTGAAATCGAGGTAGATCTCTATCTGATGACACCTTTTCTGCAAGACCAGACTTACCAATGCGGTGAGGTGACCTTTGAGAAACATTCAATCCTACATCATTTTATCAGCTGTTTGCCACCACGGTTCTATCTTCTTATGTTCGATCCAATGCCTTCGCCCGATACACCCTGCTGATATTGAGGCTCTCGGCCTGCAAGTACTCCCAATAAAAAAATACCAGTTTTAACACACACACTTCAGATTTAAAGGTAGTGATGTATGTTTTTTAAGTCATCTTTGAGCTCGTGAAACACCTTCTTGGTGATTTCTTCAACTTCGTCGATGTAAATTATGCCTTGCTGCGCAGCTTCCACGTTATAGTCCGCAGCCTAAAATGTTGGTATTGTTGTTTTATTATTTTTTAAGATAGAATGATGAGAAGGAGCAGAATAACGACGGACTGCTAGAGGAGGATTTATTTTCTTGGCAACTTCTTTTATTTTCTCACTCACGTTAAGATCTTTTTTTTTCTCTCCACAGTCCACTCACATGAAATACTTCTCTTAAGCTTTCCCTCTCCTTTAATATTGGCTCACACACCCACGTACATTAGCTCACTTCCCTCTATCTCTCTTTCCATGCATCTATCTGTATCTCTATATATAATACATAATATGGCATAAAAGTCAATTACAATCTAACGCGTGATCATCTTTTTTGAATATTTGAGAGGACTGCGTATTTCCATTGTGTGCGCATGTATAGATCTTCTTTGACTTTCAAACAAAGCATATCAATCACGCTGGGCTTCTTCTCATTTTTTCTTCCCAAATATTTTCTTTGACTGCTTCTTGATTCTTGAAGGTTCTCGTGTGACTTTCTGTTTTTATTATTATTATTTTTATTTTATTCTCTTGATTGAGCTTATCTAACAAATTCCCCCCTTAAGCTCAATCTTCTTCAATTCTCCTTAAACTTAACTCTTTCCGTGTATCATACGTTGCGGCTCGCCACTTAGCGTCTCTAAATGCCTTCGTAATTCTCTCCATATTTGTTGTCCAGCCGTATTCGCCATTTATCGGGAAGCTTGGTGAGTCGACGACCTTATCGTAGACCATCTTTTCCTCCTCAATTTTATTGTCTAGCTTTCGCCATTTTCTAGCGGCGAAAAACAACTTCTCGTCGTTGTATTCCTTCAACTGCATGACTACATATTCTTCGATCGCATCAACCGTGTAGTATTTCTTCGTCGGGCGTTCTAATAATAGACAGTTCTCTATGGCCTTTTTGCTTTCGTCGGTGCTGTAATAAATATAGGCATGTTTTTTCTCCATCTTCGTGACGTAGCCCGTCAGGCTCGTCAGCTCGTCGCCAGAATCTAGCGTGTCGAATCCTTCATGCTCTTTCTCGTTAATCTCCTCCATGGTGGCGACCATGTACTGCTCTGTCTCGTTGTTCACGTGCGCATGGCTTTTTCTGAATTTATTTGCAACATTCTCCACGACCTTTACAAGGCTTTTATCGTACCCAATAGCCGCGGGTGTGTCGATTGGATCCTTAGCTTCGGATCGATTGGCCTTTCTCGGCATCTCGAGAGTCTCCTTTGTGGTTACTCAATCGCCTCTTTGGTCACGAGCTCATCGATCTTATTCGTGAGTTCCTTTGCGGCTTCTCTGCGATTTTGGTCGATCTCTTTTTTCTTCATATTTTTGTTATCGCCCATCATCTTGGGGACCTCCTTGGTCATTGTCGCGATCTCGTCCTTCACGTCCGTCTCTAATTTTCCGGCAAGCTTGTACTTATCGTTGCTTCGGGTTTTCAAGTTGTTCATGTAGGCCTCAAGGCTGTCTCTCGCCTTGATCCACTCCTTCACGTATTTGTCTTTCTCACGTACTTTTTCTTCGTGAGCGTGGTCTTTGTTGGTAGGACTGGCCTTGATAGTTTCTCCAGTCATTTGTTTAGCGACTTTTCGTTTAACATGTCGCGGGACCTTCGTCGTGGCTGCGTCGGTCGTCTCTTTCACGCCGCGCTCCTGGTTCTCTCCTCGCATGGCTTCTTCAGCTGCTGGGTTATTTCTTCAACAGCCTCACCACCATGTGTCTCCATGGCTTTTACGTTCGCCTTCGACGGCGCATGCATGGTGTCGTCGATCTTGTTTTTCATCTCATCGGCATTTTCTGATGCGTTCGCGTCGATTTCCTCGACTTTCTCAGGTGGTTGTCGTGGCGGCGTTTCTTCGACCGCCTCCTCTTTCTCGAGCTCTCCTTCGTTTGAAACTCCTTTTTTCTTTTCTTCTTCCATGGGCTCCTCGGCCTTTGGATATATTTCTTCCTCTTCATCGCCATCGGCTTTCATCTTTGATGATTCGCCTTTTTCTTTTCTCATCTCGGGTTTTGGTGGTGGTTCATCATTTTTCTTTTCCACCACTGGCTCAGCGTGATCTTTATCACGCTCGCTCTCCACGACACGAGCTCCCTCTTCTCGTACGGGTTCGCACTCAACGTTCTTCTCGTCCTCCTTCGTCGTTGCAAGTTCGCCCAATTTTTGTGGCTGAACTTGATTGGTGTAATCAGCGTCTTTGTACGCTTTCTCCAACAGATCCCAGGCTTCCTTGGTGTTTCTCGCACCGCTTATCTCTCTGTAACCGGTAAATTCTACCGCTTCGCGGATGACGAGGAGCGCGAGACCATTTTCTATGGCGGCGGCTCGCAACGTCTTCCGTTGCGACCTTGACTTTGTATACCCCGTCGTATTGGGTGAATATCCATCTTCGACTATTTTCCATAAGCCTTGCGATTTCAGCAAAGCTTTCGTTTCAGCGCTCCACCGTACGTAATTACTTTCGGTGAGTTTTGGCGGGAGTGGCATTCCAACACCTGGTAATTTCAGCATCACCACTGGCTCTCTCGGCTCTAACGGCTCCATTGACACCATCGGCTCTGATACCATTTTGTTGTTTTATTATTTTTTTAAGATAGAATGATGAGAAGGAGCAGAATAACGACGGACTGCTAGAGGAGGATTTATTTTCTTGTAACTTCTTTTATTTTCTCACTCACGTTAAGATCTTTTTTTTTCTCTCCACTCACATGAAATACTTTTCTTAAGCTTTCCCTCTCCTTTAATATTGGCTCACATAGCCACGTACATTAGCTCACTTCCCTCTATCTCTCTTTCCATGCATCTATCTGTATCTCTATATATAATACATAATATGGCATAAAAGTCAATTACAATCTAACGCGTGATCATCTTTTTTGAATATTTGAGAGGACTGCGTATTTCCATTGTGTGCGCATGTATAGATCTTCTTTGACTTTCAAACAAAGCATATCAATCACGCTGGGCTTCTTCTCATTTTTTCTTCCCCAAATATTTTCTTTGACTGCTTCTTGATTCTTGAAGGTTCTCGTGTGACTTTCTGTTTTTATTATTATTATTATTTTTATTTTATTCTTCTTGATTGAGCTTATCTAACAGGTATCACTAGGAAATTGTTAGCATCCAAGATTTTCGAATATATCTAAGCTATATAGCTTCTTGATACAAAAAGTTTAGCAAGAATCAGAGTTTCATGTTATAACATGGACAATCCCACCATGAGCAGCTTGTGTAAGAGTCGTGGCGTCAGCAATTACGAAAGGAACGTTCTCGCACCAAAGTTTTGGCGAGCAGCGTCTTCCCTGTCCTTGACAAGTAGTCAAATCGTCACCTTTAAGTAACACAAAGTTGAAAATCACATGTTGATGGGGTACCTGATCCAGTGGGATCCATAAGAAGAATGTTACTCTTCTCAAGTTCCACGTCATCCTTGTTTGAGCTGTCATGCTTCTCCTTGTCTGAACTACCTGTAAGCCTACAAGCTTCCAAAGTATCACCATTACTCACAGGTAATGGTCAGTCTCCGTGAATGCTAAATGACTTTGAAATCTGTTTAAGTGTTTGCAAAGTAAAGCCGTTATAGTATATAATCACCTTAGGGAAGAGTCGCCATAAATTCTCTTGTAATGGTTGTAAACTGCGACATAAAGAACCTGAGAAAAAAAGAGTAAAGATCTTCAATATGAGACAACAATGGCGTCAAGATAGCCAAGAAAGCAAAGACCTTTTTGGCTCTCTCCTGCCCAATCGCGAACCTGTCGAGGCCTCTGCATATCTGCTTTGGGGTGGGAAATTTCGGACCCAAGTTTGACCGCCCAAGCTCTTCTCACTCGGGTCAGGCCCCAACCCGTTTGTAGGACCCGCATTCGACCCATTACCATCACTTGCTTCGGCAAATCTAACGCCGAGCCTCAGGGCAACCTTATTATTCTTATCAGTTATCCCTCCCGCGAGAGTCCTTATGAGAGCTAAAGCTTCCATCTTTGTTGCACGAACTGGTAAACAACTTCTCGAATCTCCCATCGAATAAGGTATAATGGCGATTATGAAATTTCTCAAATCTGGTCCCACTTGGGTTCATGTGAGGTTGGATAAAGTATCTCAACTTTGAGAAAGCAGCCAAAGCTGCTTGTCTCTGTGATTTTGACCTTAAAGCTATCGCCATGGCAGAATCTTGAAGTAGTTAAGTAACAGTGAAAAGAAACTCGATAAGGATTACAGCTGAGCTAGTCAGGATTGGGGCTCAGTTTTGGAGGAAAGAAAGGTGAAAATTAAACTGAACTTGTTTAATTTTTTTCACCGTTGAATTGATCATTGCAGGCCCGGCCCTGAAGGGGGGCGAAAGGGGCGCCGCCCCAGGCCCAGTCATAAAGGGGCCCATATATATAGACTACTATGCTAAGTAAGTCAATAACTTTTAAAAAAGAAAGCCCATAAACCAAAAAATATTCAAAGATTGGGCTATATTAATACTACAGCCCAAAATACTAGCCAACAATACTCAAATAATAAACATGCGCTAGTAAAATGATAAGCCCACATAATAGTAATTATATACATAGAAGAGAGAGATCAACGGTATTAATTATTATCTTTCCAGCGAGAAACATTGCAAGCTCTGTATCTCTTCGTTTTTCTTCTTGAGCACCATTACTGAGTCACTGTCACTGACTTCAATTTTTTCACAAATAAGATACGCACCAAATCCCGAGTTCAATCTCGCAGAAGAGGTATCAGGTATGTAAAATCGCCCTTTTTGTTATTTAAATAAAATTTTCTTTGTCATTAACCCTATGCTTTTTATTTTGTGATTTCCCTTACAGTTTGCATCTTCGGGGATTCGATTGGGAATTAAAAAGCAGCAAATCTAGGCCGATACTGGGATTTTAAATAATCAGGTGTTATTTTTCCTATTCATTTGTGATTTGTGACATCGTGCACTCCTTTCTTGTTTGGGTGATTTTGATTAACTAAGCTATGTCATCTAGTAAGCATTTGTCTGGTAGTCAAAGAGAAAAAGAAAACATCAGCAAGAAAAATTTATAGAATCGCAGAAAGGAGCAATTGATAAATTTGTTGTCAAAAGAGTTGAACAGTCTAGTGTGGATGTGGATCATGACATATTGCGTGAATCATTTAACAATGCTGAGAATACTGAAAACAATGTGGTTGAAAATAGTGTCAGTTTGAATGATAATGTTAGCAATGCATGTGCATCTAATGATGCAAATCTGAAGGCTCAGGAACAACCTAAGACTCATATAGACATATACGATCCTAGAAATTGGGATAATCTTGATAATAAAACTAGGGATATTTTAGTTGATAAGGGGCCTACTAGAGATTTGAATATTGTATTCCCTAAGGATAACCTCTCAAGGCATTTTTCTTACTCTTATTATTCACGAAAGTTAAGTAATGGAGAGAACAAATGTCTTTAGTAGTTCGATGTGTTAACATGTCAAATAATGAAATAAAAATAGATGAATACTTTTTAGAGTTTTTGAAGGTAGATGATACTTCCGGATTAGGACTTACTAACGAGTTATTAAATGCGCTAAGATCACTTGATCTTAGTATTGAAGATATAAGGGGACAAGGTTATGACAATGGTTCTAACATGAAAGGGAAAAATAAAGGGTGCAAAAGCGATTACTTGAAATAAATCCTAGAGCATTATATATGCCATGTGCTTGTCATAGTCTTAATCTCACACTTAGTGATATAGCACACTCGTGTTAAAGCTAAATCATTTTTTGGTGTTGTTCAACGAATATATGTATTGTTTTCAAGTTCTCCCAAAAGATGGAATATTTTACTTAATAACGTTCCAAGTTTAACTGTGAGATCTTTGTGAACACGCGTTGGGAGAGTAGAATTAAAGTGTCAAAGCAATAGATTTCAAGCTCCTCAAATAAGGTCTGCTTTGTTAGAATTGTGCACATCTTGCGATGATGCCTTATCAACTAGCGAAGCGCAAAGTTTGGTGGGTGCACTTGAAAGTTTTGAATTTTTACATGGTATGGTCATTTGGTATGATATCTTATTTACCATTAACATGGTGAGTAAGAAGTTACAATCTAAATCAATGTGCATTGACACTACGTTGGAGCATGTCGAAAATGTGATGACATATTTTAGCAAGTATAGAGAAGAGGGGTTTATTTCTTCTAGGAATGTTGCAAAGATATTGCACTGGAGATGGATATTGAACCTGTCTATCAATCAAAGCGTCGTATCATTAGAAAAAGACAATTTGACGAAAATGATCATGTTGAAGAAAGGCATAGTCCTGAGGAATCCTTTAAAATTGATTATTTTTTTGTTATTATTGATATGGCAGCTACTTCTTTGAAGAACAGGTTTGAACAATTAACGACATTTGAAAGTATTTTTGGGTTTTTATATGACTCGAAAAAGTTGAGATTATTGAATGATAATGAGCTCAAAGAACGATGCTCTAATTTCAGCGCACATTTTCTCATGAGAATTTGTCAGATATTAATGCAAATGATCTTTTTTCTGAGTTGAAGGTGCTACAAGCTACATTGCCGAATCGTTTGATGTCAGCTTTAGAAATTCTTGAGTTTGTCAAAGTTGCTGATTGTTATCCAAATGTTTACATTGCTTCTCGAATTCTTTTGACTGTACCAGTGACTGTAGCATCAGCGGAAAGGAGTTTTTCCAAGTTGAAGTTGTTGAAAACATACTTGAGATCGTCCATGTCACAACAAAGATTGAATGGACTTGCTATATTATGTATCGAGAGGAATATGTTGGATACTATTGATATGGATACCTTTATCCACGATTTTGCTTCTCGAAATGTTCGTCGTAATATTTTTATGTGATTATTTGCGTTATTTTGTGATTTTGACATGAATATTGACAATTTTCGTGTTCATACTATTTGTTCGTTTACTGCAACGAGAATAAAAAAAATCAAGCTATAGGGCCTCGCTATTGTAATTCGCCCCGGGGCCTACAAATTGTTAGGACCGGCCCTGTCATTGGGGGAAGAAAAGGCTGAGTTTTCCAAGTCTTCAGAGCAAGTTCTTTTCTTTCTTGCATGTATGGTATGGTATGGAATCGTAGATAAGATAGTGAGGATAATGCTAGTTTCTTGGGCAACCGCTTTATTTCTAGATTAACTACTGTTCAACTCAACGCATGAGGAAAGACAAGTTCTTTTCTTTCTTGCATGTATGGTATGGTATGGAATCGTAGATAAGATAGTGAGGGATAATGCTAGTTTCTTGGGCAACCGCTTTATTTCTAGATTAACTACTGTTCAACTCAACGTAGGAGGAAAGAAATAGAAAGCTTGGGCGAGAAAGAAGGCTATCCATGTGTTTCTGTTATCCGTTGGAACGAATTTCTAAAAGGGTAGAACAGAGGCAAAGACGAGAAAAATGTGAAAAATAAATAATACTTGAGGATTAAAGAATACAAAGTAATTTAGGCTTGTTTGAAAGAAAGTAATTTAGGCTTAACTTGTGCGAATAATGATTTCGTCCCACATCGGTATTTAGCAAGAGGCGAGCTTAGATGGCATAGTATAAATAGAGGAGAATGTTCGTCTGTTAAACTCATCTTTGCGCTTGGGGCAATGATGCAGCTCATGAGGTTCTAACCAGTGTTTTAAAAAGCGGGATGACGCGCGCCTTAAAGCGCGCAATAGCGGAAATTTTGACTGAAACGCGATGATGCGTGTAAAAAAAAGCGTACGGTAGTATATTATTTCGAGGAAGAGAGATGTTAGGGGTTGTGACATGGCCTTTAATGATAAAGACGTTTTGCAGACACATATTCATTTTAGTTTTCAATTTTTAAAACTTTTTATTACTTCCACCACATTATAAAAAGATGATTATTTAATATAATTTACGTGATAAAAATAAATAAAAATTTCTAATTTATTTTTTATTTAACGACAATCAAAATGATATGTATATCTTATATTTTTCGATATCATAAGAATAATTTTTTAAAGACTATATTTCTAAGATTAGGCTGCATAGTAGTTATTGATGTGGGTTGAATTGGTAATATGATTTAGGTACAAAATTTCCATTAAAATATGATCTAAACCAAATGAAACTTTGTAAATATAATTTTTTTTACTTTTATTGTTTGGAGGGATATGTACTAACCTTGTTAAAATCATTTATTCGCTTTATCTCTTACTTTGTTTGATATGATAATAATTTTTGTAAATTAATGATAATTAATATCATATTACTTAATTTAACTACTCTACTTATAATTATCATATATTATATTTTTTGGCTTATAAATGGACTATCCGAAATACTCACGCAATGCGCTACGCTATTTTCGCTACGCGCTATCAGAACAAAACGCGACGTGATAGGCTATACGCTTTTTAAAACACTGGTTCTAACCGAGGCGCGTTTATTGCTGGTTGAAAACTATTTCCCAAATTCGAAAAAAAAAAAATTAAACCCCCTTTTGGGCCTGGGCTTGACCTTGGCCAAAAGAATTCTGGAAGGATTCCTCTTTAATTAGGGGTAAAGCCCTACAATTCTTAGTTTCGAAAATTTAATTTGTTTTTGAAATATCTATAAGGTGAACACCTTATAATAACTGCCTTTTCAATTTATAACTGTTTTTTCAATTAATTGGTGTCACTTGTCAGTTACCAAAATATGACATTACCCTTGGTTTAAAATTCTTCCTATTATATTCTCTAACATCATTTTTTATATACTTATAAATAATATTATAATTTTAACTACCAAAAGTAATGTTAGTATTATATAATTACGTACACGCATCGTATACTTATAAATAATATAAAACTGGTATTATTTGCACATTCAATGCAAGTGCAATAATATATAATAGAAGAATATGTGCCATAATTATTTTTATGTAGAAAATATGTTCCTATATGTAATCAATTCATCAAAAATTAAAATTAGTTTTAAATTTAATGTGTATTAAAAATATATTTTGAATTATTATATTAATAATAGATAGGGTGGTTATACTAATAATAGATAAGCGGGTGGTTATTAACTTAAGTGTTTTTAAATAATTATTAATTGACAAAAATTATAATTGGTTATACACCAATCACGACAGTTTTTAAAAGGCCCTCACAATTAATATAAGAGTATATATTAAACTTAGTAATTAGTTTTATAATTTTAACTACAAAAAATAACTTAATACTTATAAATATATAAAATTAAACTTAGTATTATAATTTTTACTACAAAAAATAACTAAAATATAAGTTAATATTATACGTAGCAACACATCGGCGTGAAAGGGTTACTAGTGTATTTAATCAAAGATCAAATCATTTGAACAACCAACCAAATAAAATACTAAAAGATGAGACAATCAAATGACTAATAATTCTAGAAATGAAAAACATAAATGATATGACTTCACTAAATAACTTAGATCCAAGGATAAAAGTCACCTTAGAAGAAGAGCACTGCAGCAGCAGATGCATCAGGCAACCGTTCTTCAAACTAGAACAAGTTATTATCCTCTAATCCAAAATAAAAAAGATTTCGAAGAACTAGACTATTAATAAATGTTATTAGCAGAAGAAGAAGAAGCGGCAGCAAATTGCATGCATCTTCTCTTCTTATAGTTGGCCTTAAAGCAAGCTTGCCTCAGGGCATTTCCAAGGAGACGCTAAACACAGCGTTAAACGCCATTAATAGCTTTGGAGAAGCTCCAACGGAACTTCAAAAGTCACTCTAAATCTGGCGGAGTAAACAGTTCCACGCTATATAAAGCGGGCACTGTTCACCCTCTATCTCTTTTTTTTTTCTTTTTCAATTTATTTTGTTATTTAATTTCAGTTGGTTTGGGTGGGATTTCATACAGATTTTGGCAGGGCCGGTCCTAACATTTGTAGGCCCCGGGGCGAACTACAATAGCGAGGCCCCTATAGCTTGATTTTTTTTTATTCTCGTTGCAGTAAACGAACAAATAGTATGAACACGAAAATTGTCAATATTCATGTCAAAATCACAAAATAACGCAAATAATCACATAAAAATATTACGACGAACATTTCGAGAAGCAAAATCGTGGATAAAGGTATCCATATCAATAGTATCCAACATATTCCTCTCGATACATAATATGGCAAGTCCATTCAATCTTTGTTGTGACATGGACGATCTCAAGTATGTTTTCAACAACTTCAATTTGGAAAAACTCCTTTCCGCTGATGCTACAGTCACTGGTACAGTCAAAAGAATTCGATAAGCAATGTAAACATTTGGATAACAATCAGCAACTTTGACAAACTCAAGAATTTCTAAAGCTGACATCAAACGATTCGGCAATGTAGCTTGTAGCACCTTCAACTCAGAAAAAAGATGCATTAATATCTGACAAATTCTCATGAGAAAATGTGCGCTGAAAATTAGAGCATCGTTCTTTGAGCTCATTATCATTCAATAATCTCAACTTTTTCGAGTCATATAAAAACCCAAAAATACTTTCAGATGTCGTTAATTGTTCAAACCCGTTCTTCAAAGAAGTAGCTGCCATATCAATAATAACAAAAAAATAATCAATTTCAAAGGATTCCTCAGGACTATGCCTTTCTTCAACATGATCATTTTCGTCAAATTGTCTTTTTCTAATGATACGACACTTTGATTGATAGACATGTTCAATATCCATCTCCAGTGCAATATCTTTTGCAACATCCTAGAAGAAATAAACCCTCTTCTCTATACTTGCTAAAATATGTCATCACATTTTCGACATGCTCCAACGTAGTGTCAATGCACATTGATTTAGATTGTAACTTCTTACTCACCATGTTAATGGTAAATAAGATATCATACCAAATGACCATACCATGTAAAATTCAAAACTTTCAAGTGTACCCACCAAACTTTGCGCTTCGCTAGTTGATAAGGCATCATCAGATGTGCACAATTCTAACAAAGCAGACCTTATTTGAGGAGCTTGAAATCTAATTGCTTTGACACTTTTAATTCTACTCTCCCAACGCGTGTTACACAAAGATTTCACAATTAAACTTGGAACGTTATTAAGTAAAATATTCCATCTTTGGGAGGACTTGAAAACAATACATATATTCGTTGAACAACACCAAAAAATGATTTAGCTTAACACAAGAGTGTGCTATATCACTAAGTGTGAGATTAAGACTATGACAGGCACATGGCATATATAATGCTCTAGGATTTATTTCAAGTAATCGCTTTTGCACCCCTTTATTTTTCCCTTTCATGTTAGAACCATTGTCATAACCTTGTCCCCTTATATCTTCAATACTAAGATCAAGTGATCTTAGCGCATTTAATAACTCGTTAGTAAGTCCTAATCCGGAAGTATCATCTACCTTCAAAAACTCTAAAAAGTATTCATCTATTTTTATTTCATTATTTGACATGCGAACTACTAAAGACATTTGTTCTCTCCATTACTTAACTTTCGTGAATAATAAGAGTAAGAAAAATGCCTTGAGAGGTTATCCTTAGGGAATACAATATTCAAATCTCTAGTAGGCCCCTTATCAACTAAAATATCCCTAGTTTATTATCAAGATTATCCCAATTTCTAGGATCGTATATGTCTATATGAGTCTTAGGTTGTTCCTGAGCCTTCAGATTTGCATCATTAGATGCACATGCATTGCTAACATTATCATTCAAACTGACACTATTTTCAACCACATTGTTTTCAGTATTCTCAGCATTGTTAAATGATTCACGCAATATGTCATGATCCACATCCACACTAGACTGTTCAACTCTTTTGACAACAAATTTATCAATTGCTCCTTTCTGCGATTCTATAAATTTTTCTTGCTGATGTTTCTTTTTCTCTTTTGACTACCAGACAAATGCTTACTAGATGACATAGCTTAGTTAATCAAAATCACCCAAACAAGAAAGGAGTGCACGATGTCACAAATCACAAATGAATAGGAAAAATAACACCTGATTATTTAAAATCCCAGTATCGGCCTAGATTTGCTGCTTTTTAACTCCCAATCGAATCCCCGAAGATGCAAACTGTAAGGGAAATCACAAAATAAAAAAGCATAGGGTTAATGACAAAGAAAATTTTAATTTAAATAACAAAAAGGACGATTTTACATACCTGATACCTCTTCTGCGAGATTGAACTCGGGATTTGGTGCGGATCTTATTTGTGAAAAAAATTGAAGTCAGTGACAGTGACTCAGTAATGGTGCTCAAGAAGAAAAACGAAGAGATACAGAGCTTGCAATGTTTCTCGCTGGAAAGATAATAATTAATACCGTTGATCTCTCTCTTCTATGTATATAATTACTATTATGTGGGCTTATCATTTTACTAGCGCATGTTTATTATTTGAGTATTGTGGGCTAGTATTTTGGGCTGTAGTATTCATATAGCCCAATCTTTGAATATTTTTTGGTTTATGTGCTTTCTTTTTTAAAAGTTATTGACTTACTTAGCATAGTCTATATATATGGGCCCCCTTTATGACTGGGCCTGGGCGGTCGCCCCTTTCGCCCCCCTTCAGGGCCGGGCCTGGATTTGGATAGAAATCGATTTTCATCGTGGAGAAGATGATGAACAGTACCCATGAGAGAGACAACAAAAGTTGATATGTCAGCGTACAAAAATAATAATAAATTACTAATAATAATTTTTTACTAAAGATTATTAAATTAACATTTAATAGTTAAGTAATTGGTATAATCGTTAATATTCGAAGTGGGTGTAATGATTTTATGATAATTTTTCTTACACAAAAAAAGAACTTCCTAATATTGTAGACAATTTAATTTTATAAATATTTATAAAAATTATGAATATCAAAACATATCGACTTTGATAATTTTTTGAACCATAAATAAATTCATAATAGTGATATAGGTAATTTAATTAATTATAAGTTGAAAATTTAAAATCTAAGACTAAGAAATTTGGTATATAATGAAAATGTTGAGAAATTTTTTATATAGAGTAAACTATAATGGAAATGGGTTCCACTTTATTAAATAATTATCCAATTATTTTTGATTTATTATATATATATAAATTAATGTAAAAGGAAATACATTAAGAATATTATTGTATAGAGGAAAATATAGAGGTGGTTGTTGGAGTATGTTGGTACTATTCATACTGTAAATATGAAGGAATTATACTGTAACAACTCTATATATATAGAGGAATGGTTGGAGATCAGCTTCTTAGTCCTCTCCGTCAACTCCATTTCTGGAACATTCTCAAGCAATCTTTCGTGTTCCTCCAACATCTCTACTTCGCCCACCATTCCCAAATCCTATAATCAAGATATGATAAAGTAAGAATCTTTCACTTCTAGTTCCAACGAATGAAGTGTGTAACTGTATACGTACCTTAACATTGTCTATTAGTGACTTCAAACTCTTGATTTTTCGATGATGCCATCGAGTGATATTAAGTTCCTACATCGCTTCTTCAGTACAGTCAGTCCCGAGGAATTTGGTATGTTGGTAGTGATTTTGTATTAAGTATAATATGCGAGATTAGTGACAAGAGATGCTTGATACATAATATGATGTCTACAATTCTCTACAACAAGGTTACATGATACATGGACTTATTTATAGTACTTATAGGAATATTTACACACAATGACTCATCTTATCACTCATCTCTATAATAGAACACCTCATACACACACCTAAGCTCTTCCTAGAATATTCTTATTATGTGGCTTAATCTTATTATTTCCATGTGGCTTGAGCTTATTATATCCACATTCTCTCCTAAGCTCAATTGTCGCCTTTCCACATACAGAGCATCTCCCTGATCCTTTCGAACGATCCAATGGTAGTGGCTTGGTAAATATATCCGCTACTTGTTCTTTGCTTGTTACATGAATCAAGCTGACTTCGCCTTTCTTTATTTGTTCTCGTATGAAATGATATCGCACGTCTATATGCTTGCTTCGTTCATGATGTACCCGGTTCTTCGCGAGCTTAATTGCTGACTTATTATCGACCCGTAGTTCAGTAGCCGTTGCTTGTGTAAATTTCATTTCTTTAAGCAGCTTTCTGATCCATATCGCATGACTGACACAAGTCGATGCTGCTACATATTCAGCTTCGCATGTCGAGAGTGTCACTATCGGCTGTTTTTCGACGTCCAAGTGAAAGCCGTGCCACCTACCAAGAAGACAAAACCTGTAGTGCTCTTTCGTTCATCCAAGTCACCACTCCAATCACTGTCTGAATAAGCAATAACATCAGGATTGTTAGTGCAACCATAAAATAATCCGTATGAAATCGTTCTTTTGATGTATCGTAAAATCCGTTTACGGCGTTCCAATGACTTGATCTTGGACTCTCCATGTATCGACTCACGAGTCCTACTCCATATGCAATGTCCGGCCTAGTATTAGTGAGATAACGTAAACTTCCAACAGCGCTTCTATAAAGCTTCGGATCGATCGGCTTCCCTTCACATGCCTCGTTAACTTAATGCCTCGTTCCACCGGCGTTTTAGCGTAATTGCACTCACTCATATTGAACCTTTCCAACAACGTCTTTGCGTATGTTTGTTGAGATACGAAAATACCCGACTCCTTTTGTTTGACATCTAGCCCCAAGAAATATGACATGAGTCCGAGATCGGTCATGTCGAACTCGTTCTTCATATCTTGTTTGAACTCCTCAACATGTTGTTGTTGTTGCTAGCAAAGATCAAGTCATCAACATATAATGCAACATAAAGTATATCATTACCCCGTACCTTGATGTAAAGAGCATGCTCGTAGGGGCATTGCTCAATCCTCGATCTTTAAAATATGCATCGATGCGTGCATTCCACGTTCTTGGTGCCTGTTTCAGCCCGTATAACGCCCGTTTCAGCCTTAAAACTTGATCCTCCTTTCCTTGTTTGAAACCCGGTGGCTGAAAAATGTAAACTTCTTCTTCGAGCCTTCCGTTCAAAAATGCCGATTTAACGTCCATTTGGTAAATGCTTCATTTTTCCTTGCAACCAACGATAGCAATAAACGCACGGTCTCCATTCTTGCTACTGGGGCGAAAACCTCTTCGTAGTCTATGCCGTACTTTTGACTATATCCCTTTGCGACTAGCCTCGCTTTGTATTTTACTATGTTACCTTCGGAGTTTAGCTTCTTGTACACCCACTTCACTCCTACCGCTTTATGTCCGGGCGGGGCAACGAGCTCAACTCCCATGTATTGTTCTTTTCGATGATTTTATTTCTTCATACATCGCCTCTCGCCATCTCTCATCTTTGACAGCTTCTTCAAAGGTGATGTCCTCGGCATCCGCCATGAGACGTACGAGGTTCATTCGTTCAGTTGAGTTATAGAGCTCTCCTAGGCTGCGCGTCCGGATGGTCTCGGGTTCAGATTCACCATCTGTTATGGTAGTCACGGACTCAGAGGGATGCGATTCTAGTTCGGGCTCTTCAGCGCTGGAATGGATATGTCCGCAACCTTTCTTCTTTGATCTTCAGGCGTTAGTATCGATTCCCAGTTCAGCTAGCATCTTCGTCAACCTGTACATCTCGACTAACAACAATTTTCTTTGTGTTAGGATCATATAAATTGTATGCTTTAGAAGGTTCATCGTATCCAATAAAGATCATTTTCGACTTTTATCATCGAGCTTAGTACGCCTTTGCTCCGGAATTCGAGCATATGCTATGCTTCCAAAAACCCGTAAATGTGCAACCGATGGTTTTACGGCGCACCATGCTTCTTGTGGCGTGACATTTTTTAGTATTGATGTTGGACTTCGATTTTGCAAATAGACGGAACACCGAACGGCTTCTGCCCAAAATTCTTTAGGCATGCGTTTAGTCTTGAGCATACTCCTCGTCATATCAAGCAGTGTTCTGTTTTTTCGCTCGGCAACGCCGTTCTGTTGTGGTGTGTATGGAGCTGTCAGGTGACGCTTGATGCCATGTTCTTCACAATATGCCATGAAGTCCCTCGATATAAACTCACCGCCCCGATCTGAACGTAGTGTCCTGATGCGTTCTCCGCTAGTATTTCCACCAATTTTTAAATCTCTTGAAAACAGCAAGTGCCTCATTCTTTTCTCGAAAAATAAACCCATGTTCTACGCGAAGAAATCGTCGATAAAAGTGATAAAGTACCTGCGATTTCCGATTGAGGCCGAGTGATTGGACCGCATATATCAGTATGAATGAGCTCGACAACCTTACTCGATCGTGTGAGCGAGCCTTTTGGAAATGATTTTCTTGTGCCCTTTTCCATGATGCATACTTCGCATATTCGATGTTCCAACCATGTTTTGGTCCACTAGTTTTCTTAGACTGTCGTAGTTCAAGTGTCCGAATCGCTGATGCCACAACCTTGAGGAGCTCGATATTTCGACTTTTGCGTTTTAGGCATCTGTCGGCGCCGCTGCAATGTTGAGCTTAAACAAACGATTATCGCTCATTTGAACTTGAGCAATAACTTGAGCGTCACGATCTCTTAGAGTCATGATCTGACCTTCATTAGTACAGTATATCCTCGCTCTAAGAGTTGTCCAGGGCTAATAATGTTACTCCTCATACTTGGTACATAGAAAACATCAGATATGTAGCGATTTGTACCATCTTTGCATCGAATCAAAATCTTTCCTTTACCTGCTACTTTCACCGTAGACGCGTCACCAAACGTCACTTTACCTCCCACGTCTTCTTCTAGGTCCGTGAACAGCTTTCTATCACCGGACATGTGGTTGCTCGCACCCGTATCCAAGTACCACGTATGTTCGTTGCCGCTATCCGACTCTTTGCATGCAAGCAATAAGATCTCTTCTTCGTTTTCAGTTTTCTTCTCGGCGATGTTCACCTTTTCATCCACCTTTTTTTCAGCATAGCATTCTCTTGCAAAATGACCATACTTACCACAATTGTAGCATTCGATGTTGAACCGGTTTGATCGATTGCCTCGTCCTCGGCCACCTCTTGCGCCTCGTGTGTTGGTGTAATTTCCCTTTCTTCTTTTTCGTCTTGTCCACGGCCTCTGCCTCTTCCGCGACCACGACCTCTATAGCTTCCTCGACCTCGACCACGCCTTCCACGATCATCGTAATTTGATTGTTCTTCCTTAAACGTGACTTTGGCTTGTAAAGCATCCTCCAAAGTTTCCACCCTCTTCGATTCTTTCGATGCTCATGGGCTTCCAATGACTTGTAAGTTCATTCGCGGACATTTCTCGAGGTCTCTAGCTTCCTCTATGGCACATACGACATTCTCATATTCCTCCGTCAAGGATCTGAGAATCTTCTCGACGACACGATTTTCAGCACATCCTCACCGTTCCTTTTAGCTGGTTCACAATCACCTCGACCCTTGTGATGTATGCCGAAACCGTCTCTGCATCTTCATCTTGATCGTCTCGAACTCACTGCGAAGCGTTTGCAAGCATATTTGCTTAACACGATCTGCACCTTTGTATGCATTTTCTAGGATCGTCCAGGCTTCATTCGAGTTCTTTGCTCCGGCTACCTTCTCAAAAGCCGACTCGTCAACTGCTAGGTAAAGCATGTACAACGCGGTCTTGTCTTTCTTGCGGTATTCCTTTAGCTCTTTCACTTGATTGTTCGTCAAACCCGCGAGAGTTTCATATTCGGTATACCCACTCTCGACAACTCCCAGGCATCTTGCGATCCTAGTAACGCCTTCATGTGTATGCACCAATTGCCGTAGTTGTCCTTTGAAAGACGCAAGCTTGGTACATGAGGAATCCTCCGACCGCTCCTCCGATGTTAGCCATGAGCTCTGATACCACGTGAGGAATTTGTATGTTGGTAGTGATTTTGTATTAAGTATAATACGCGAGATTAGTGACAAGAGATGCTTGATACGTAATATGATGTCTACTAATTCTCTGCAACAAGGTTACATGATACATGGACTTATTTATAGTACTTATAGGATAATTTACACACAATGACTCATCTTATGACTCATCTCTATAATGATTACATAGAACACCTCATACACACACCTAAGCTCTTCCTAGAATATTCTTATTATGTGGCTTAATCTTATTATTTCCATGTGGCTTGAGCTTATTATATCCAACAAGTCCCACGTTCAATTCTCTTGCAGCCTCCGTTATGGGAACATCGAAATACTTTCGGATCTCTCCGTACTGCAAAGCTGACGATTCATTGAACCTCCCATTATTTCTCAAAACATCAGTAAACTTTTTATTCTCATCGGCTGAGGGTAACTCGATCCCAGAAAAATCGTAGCTTGAAATATCGCGAAGTTATCGTTTACTTGCTGATCGTAGGTTACCAGATTATTGTTCATGACAACGTTATTAGAATCGTTTAGCTGTAGCTGGGGCGAGTTGTTGCCCCATAGGCCAAAATCACCAGAAATCTCTTCGAAGCCATTTAGTTCGACTGGGTAAGTGCTGGGATATTGATGTTCTAAAGAGAATGGCTCTGTTGGAATTTAGGATCACAAGAGAGGTTGAAGCTTTTAAGTAGTGGAAGAGGAATATGAAGGAGATAACTTAGAACATCATCATTAATTTATAGACGTGATTTTTCATACATGCATACATAAATAGTCAAAATACACAACACGTTAACTTATAAGCAACTAAGGTAAGGTAGCCCATGACAAAAGATTCAAACATAGCCATACTTGTGTAACCTAACACTTCTAAAAGCATGGTCATTAAGATTTACCAAAAGTATTCAACTTGGACCATGCTTTATTCATTGCATGGCATGGTCTACCTTAACTACATCAATCATCATAATAGACATAAGGAAAATATTAAAATATATTAATATTTTAACACTCCTTAATATTTTCTTTAATGATGCCTAAATGACTCTTGATACATTTGATTCTTCTTTAGGCAATGACTTCTTCAAAGTAGCATATTGATCATTGGAACAACAATGATCGAATTTCACCTTAACATCCTCTTTAGCTCGTCGAATAGCATGGAACTTGATTTCGACGGTTTTTGCAGCGGCTTCATCGTGAACGACAAGCTTTGGCTTCGGCGTGCTCCTCCTCATTTTAGACCTCTTTAGGGGATTGAGCGCCAAATGTTGAATTTGAAAATTTCCGTCCATCGCCATCTCCTCCTTCATCGCATGTTCCCGTTCATCATGCTTCATTACTTCTTCTACCGAGGAAGGTTCTAACTTAACATACATGCATCTTTCATCCGTTGTCATCATAGGCTTCGCTTTCGACATAGATGAGACAAGAGGTGAATCATCATCATCATTAGAAACATAGCGAGCATCTTCATGTTTCTCATTGAACTTCAAAGAGAAACAATTCTCAATCATAGCCACCTTCGTCAACACATCATTCGGATCGTAGACAACACATGCATTGTCTTTAAACAAAAGAGAGTTTCCTCTTTCAACCATTCTTGCAACGCTCAAAAGATTTCGAGGTAAATGAGGAACAAAGAGAACATCGGTAATATACTTTGCACCTCGCTTCGTGTTGACCGGTATTGATCATTTTCCATCGGCTTAAATGACTTTCCCATCTCCGAGTCGAACCTTACTTTTGATTGATTTGTTCAAGCTCGAAAACATCCTTTCGTCTTTACACATGTGGCTCGTGCAACCACTATCAAAGAGCACGCTTTCTCATCTTTTGCTTCGGGCATCGCCATAAAAAGGTATTCTTTAGCCTCTTTTGATTATCGTAAATGTTGGCTTGTTGTGGTTGAATGTTGGCTTGTTTCTTTAGTCCGACAATTCCTTTCAACATGCTCCATTTTCTTACAAAAGTTGCACCGAATTGCGCCTTTTTCCTTGTACCAACAATCACTTTCGACGTGGTTGTTTCGAAAGCATATTTGCATGATAGGACCGGCTTTGCTTTGTATTTGAAATTTTGAGCACCTTGATCTTCATCATCCTTGTCTTCATCTTGGGTTGTACCATCTTTTGCTTGATGTTTTCCTTGATCTTCATTTTAAAGGCCGGAAAAGCTCCTTCGGTGGCATCTTCTTCTCTCATGTTTGCTCGTTGCTCTTGAGATTGAAGCTTGCTAATAAGCTCGGCAACGGATAAAGTCTTGAGGTCGCATGATTCTTCGATAGCCGAAAATTTTGCCTCAAATTTCGAAGGTAGGCTTATCATTATATTTTCCACCACCTTGGCATCGTTGAACTCTTCTCCCGTCAACCTTATTTTGTTAACGAGGTCTAAGAATACTCCTTCACCGAGTCTCCATTCTTCATCTTCAACATTTCAAACTCTCTTATTAGTATTAAGAGTTTGATGCTCTTCACACGATCGCTTCCTTCAAACTCTTCCCTTAACTTATCCCAAGCTTCTTTCGTATTTTCACAAGTCATGATTCTTGTGAAAATCGAAAAGAGCCGAGTATAAACATGTGAGAGCTCTTGGTTTGTTGGCGACGTCTTCTTCGTGCTTCTTCATTTGAGCGATCGCCGGGTTTGCTCGTAAGGCCGGTGGTTCTTCATCACTTTCCACCACATTCCATAGACATAACGCTTTGAAGTACGACTTCATCTTGATCGCCCATATGTGATAGTTTTCGCCATTGAAAACCGGCGGCCCCGTGCTTAGAGAGTTGCTCGCCATCTTCGTCGCTTTCTTCTAGGGTGTCATTATTTTTTCACAACTCACAAGTCCCTCAAGAATATAGCTCTGATACCATGTTGGAATTTAGGATCGTAAGACATGTTGAAGCTTTTAAGTAGTGGAAGGGGAAAATGAATGAGAAAACTTAAAACATCATCATACATAGATATGGTTTTTCATACATGCATACATACATAGTCAAAATACATAACACTTCAACTTATAAGCAACTACGGTAAGGTAGCCCATGACAAAAGATTCAAACATAGCCATACTTGTCTAACCTAACACTTCTAAAAGCATGGTCATTACTCATTAAGACTTACCAAAAGTATTCAACTTGGATAATGCTTTATACAGTGCATGGCATGATCTACCTTAACTACATCAATCATCATAATAGACATTAAGGAAAATATTAAAATATATAAATATTTTAACAGGCTCGAAATCGACGACATCAGACATGCCAAAGCCACTACAGTCAGTTAGTCCACATTGTTCCCATGTCTGCAAGAAAGACAAGTTTTTTCGTAAAGAAACCCTAAAGAAATGTTTAGTGCTGTATATACACAGACAAACACAAAGGAAAAGATGAAGATATAAGAGAAAAATACCCAAAAGGTGAAGGCTCATCAATGAAGAAGCTCTCAAGATCATTCTACTTGAAGGCAATATCCCTTGAAACCATTGCAAAAGTAGGTAAGTATGTGACGATGATTTAAGAGTTCTTTTTTTTCGATCGATAACTTGCCATTCCATTAAGAACCCAGTTAGCACACAGGGCCATTCCATTAAGAACCCAGTTAGCACACAGGGCCGTTTAGTCGCTCGCGCCAAACGAAAACAAGTCCTTGAAAGAGGATATAAAGCCCCACAAAGGGGTACAACACTCCCACATGGGAGAAAAAGGTCCACAAGGGACAATAACAGACCGAATAAAATTCATTATCTAAACCAAGATCTGTAGAACCCATAACAGAAAAAGATATTAAGCTAAATCTACTACACTCTTCACTATCTATTGCCTTCGACTTTTGGGTTTGTCTTCATCGGACTGGGGCTCCACTAAGAAGAAAAGGCTCCCAACCCGAGGGTCGGGAGAGACGAGATTCCCGAGCTAACGGAGGGAGGCAGAAATGGGCGGCGGCGGCTGGCGGCTGGTGAGAGGCTGACCGGTGCGGGCGCGAGGGCGGCCTGCGGCAGGCGGGCGGAAGGTGGGTGGTCGGCGAGCTGGGGTGCTGTTTTTTCTTAAGAGATGAATCTTCAATTTTGTCTAAGTACGGTAAAATAGGATGAAATAGATGGCGTGTGTAGATGTGTCTGTATACATGAGGATGGTATAATATGTAGTGCATGAATCAATCAATACATAGAAAAATAGACTTACGTGCACACGACTATGAGAGTAACAATATATAATTAGTAGATTTATTGAGTACACTAATTAAGATGGTGGCATTAAATACACAAAAAATGGGGGCTGAATCACGTATTTGGAAATAATTATGATTATAACTATACATAATTCAATTATCTCTTTTAAATTACATATAACGGCCTAGAATACATTATTTAGTACCCATTATATACTTGTCATGAATAAGTGGATAAATGCTTAGTTTTATTTCATCGTGCGTTATTTAACTAACGAAACCGACAAAGTAGCAACGTAGCTAAGTCTGAAACTGGCTAATGTTGGGAAGGGGGTGGGCCCGTAGTGGAACAAGTCCCGGTTTGGCTCGGTATGACGATCGGGGGACCCACGGGATAAATTTGGTGGGACCCGCATAGTAACTACCACAGTAAAAATAAAATCACCGTAGGTAAGAAAAAACAACAGAATTTTAACGTGGAAAACCCTCTGTTAACGAAGAGAAAAAACCACGGCCGAGTAGGCAAAATCTTCACTAGTAAAAATTACAACCCTCGAATTTTTACTATCTCACTTTTACCACTCGTGTTTATCTTACACCTCTCTGTTGATGTGGAGCCCTATCACTTTCTACCCGAACTAATAACCTCACAATTCACCGAACTACTTCTCTATATATAGTAAAACTTGAATGAGATTGTGATGATAATAAATGAAGAATCCTCAGCTTATTTATAGATGTCTTCAACTCTTCTGGACCGCTCGAAACGGGTGGCCAGGAATGCGCCGCGTCGCCCTTCAATATGGACCGTTCATTAATTTAATATATCTAACATTATAATATAAATAATATAATATTATATTATTTTTCTTAGATGGTGGGCGGCTAGCTGTTGCTAGGCTGGATCCCATCAATTCTCCCCCTCCAGCTAGGGGTGTTCATCGGTCGGTTCGGTTAGGTTTTTCAAATTTCTGTTGGGTTTTTCGATTTTCGGTTTACGTATGCTTAATCCGATATCCGAACGTTTTCATTTGATTCGGTTCGATTTTATATAATTCGGTTCGGTTTTTCTCGGTTCGGTTTTCGGTTAGGAATTAATATCAACAAAAAAAATATTATGAGCTAAAAATACATAAAACAATTTATGGTTATTAAGAAACAAAGAAGATGTATGAAACGTGAAATGGAGCAAAAAACAATTCAAAGGTCCGAAAAAACAAGAAAATGGAAAAAAAATTAATCTTAATATAAAAACATTCATCTGAAGATGCTACAAATTATTTGGGAGAAAACAGTATTTGATTGGTGAGGAAAACATTCACCTAAAAATGGAAAAAAGTATAACAATAAAATTATATTTACTGTGTTGTTTACGTTATGGGAGAAAAACAAATGATTTTAATATCTTTTCTATTTTTAATGTAGTATGATAATTTCGGTTTTTTCGGTTATTCGGTTTTACGTATGCTCAATCCGATATCCGAACCATTTAATTTGGTTCCGTTCGGTTTTTACAATTCGGTTCGTTTTTTTTTTGTTCCGGTCTTTTCGGTTCGGTTCTTAATGGTTCGGTCGGTTTTTCCGGTTTTTCGGTTAATTTGAACACCCTACGGCTCCAGCCTCATTCATTATTTGCGGGGAGATTTTCTACAGCCTCAGTGATAGCCCATGCCGGCAACCCCGGCGCAGAACTCTGTCTTCTCCTTGGGTATAGCCTTCGTCAGAATGTCCGCAAGATTCTTGTCCGTGTGGATCTTCGCCAGCTTGAACGCTTTCTCCTCAATAGCTAATATGAGCCATGATAACCAACGTCGATGTGTTTCGTCCTCGAGTGATACATAGTATTGTTGCCCAAGTTCAAAGCACTTTGACTGTCGCAAAATATTATGTACTCCTCCTGCTGAATTCCCAACTCCTGAAGGAATCTTTTCAACCAGAGCATCTCCTTGCCAGCTTCCGTCGCTGCAACATACTCTGCTTCAGTAGTTGATAAGGAAACACATTTCTCCTCAATAGCTCCCCCTAAGAATGTAAATATGTATCCCGACGTCGACTTTCTGCTGTCGAGATCACCGGCCATATCAGCACTGTATAGCCTGTAAGAAAACATTTACCACATCCAAATGTTAGGCATAATTTGGAAGTTCCTCTCAGGTACCTCAAGATCCACTTCACTGCTTCCCAATGTGACTTTTCGGGAGTCGATAGAAATCGACTCACAACGCCAACTGCGTGAGCGATATCTAGCCTCGTACACACCATGACGTACATCAAACTTCCGACCGCCGATGAATATGGAACATCTGTGACATCTTCTACGTCTTCATTTGTTGATGGACTGGATTTCTTTCGCAACTGAAAGTGCGCGGGAAGTGGCTTGCTAACTGGCTTAGCATCCTTCATATTGAACCTTTCTAGAACTCGTTCAATATACCGCTCTTGGGATAACCACAATTTCCCATCTTCCCGATCTCGAGTAATCTCCATTCCGAGAATCCGTTTTGCCGAACCTAAATCCTTCATGTCAAATGTCTTTGACAAATATTTCTTCAACCTGCTAATCATCTCTGCATCTTGTCCGACAATTAGCATATCATCAACATATAGGAGAAGAACAACAAAATTACCGTTAGAGTATCTCCGGACGCAAACACATGGATCTGCATATGTTCTCTTGAACCCCTGATACACCATGAAAGAATTAAATTTCTTGTACCACTGTCGAGGAGCTTGTTTCAGACCATACAAGCTTTTCTTCAGCCGGCAGACCATGTCCTCTTTACCGCTAACCTTGAACCCTTCTGGTTGTTCCACCTATATCTCCTCATCAAGATTACCATGCAAGAATGCGGTCTTCACGTTGAGTTTCTCCAAGTGAAGATCCATGGCAGCAGCTAGTCCCAGTATGACTCTGATTGAACTCATCTTCACGACGGTGAAAATATCTCGTCAAAGTCGATACCCTTCCTCTGAGTGAAACATTTGACCACTAATCGAGCCTTGTATCTGACCAGCTTGCCTTCATCAATTTGTACACCCATTTATTCATGAGTGTCTTCTTTCCTTTCGGCAATCGAACTAACTCGTAAGTATCATTCTTTTTCAGAGAATACATCCCCTCTTGCACGGCCTTTGTCCAACAATCTTTGTCCCTATATGATTGCATTTCCTGGAAGCTCTCTGGTCCCCCTCTTCAGTAGTCAAAATATAATCAGAACTCGGATACCTCTTAGATGGTTGGCGTACCCTAGTTGACCTTCTTAGTTGAGGTTCAACTGATTCTTGCACATCTGAATGCTCTCCCTACTCAGTAATTGTAAAATGGAATGCTGACTGGTGTATAATAGTCTACACCGCCACCTGTGCATTTCGTCACGTCCGCATCTGAGTCGTCCATGGTCTCATGCTCATGGAATACTACGTCGCGACTTCGAACAATCTTCTTCTTCTTTGAATCCCAAAGTCTGTAACCGAACTCTTCGTCTCCGTACCCAACGAAGATGCAAGGATTCGATTTATCATCGAGCTTCGATCTTTATTCCTTCGACACATGCATGAACGTCTATGTTTCTACCGGTCTACACCTTCTCTGGTATATCGAAATCCAATGCCGCTGAAGGTAGTCAGTTGATAAGATAGACTGCATGTTGACAACTTCCCCCCAAAAATGACCTAGATAGATTAGCCATTTTGAGCATCGCGTGGACTCTCTCCATAATGGTTCGATTCACTCTCCGCGACACCATTCTGTTGAGGAGTGCCAGGAACTGTCTTCTCATGCCTAATCCCTCCTTCGTGGAATAATCTTTGAACTCCCGAGAGATGTATTAACCACCATTATCTGTGCGTAGACACTTTAGCGGCATTCATGTTTCTCTTTCCACCATCGCATGGAACTTCTTAAATAAAGAGTGTACCAATTCCAACTTCTTCATTCGTCTGGTTGAGTTCTTTGCGAGTGAAACTCTATGTTGCTTTCCAAATAAACAATAATCACAGGGTTCAGTGCTTTCTCCTTTGCTACTGGTATGAGGGACTTTCTAGCCAAGACATTCAACCCATTTCTCCAACGTGCGCCAGTCGTCTATGCACAAGTTGGAGACATCATCTTCAACCGCATTCAGTTGGTTAGTACATATCGTTGCGTGCATCTTGTATAGCGAGCTGTATAACTTTCCTCTTGCTACCACCAATGATCCCTTGGTGAGTTTCCAATTACTATTCCCCATCTCATTATGGTATCCTTCGTTGTCCAGCACCTTCACAGAAACTAAGTTGAGACATAGATCTGGTATGTGTCGCACGTCTTTCAGCAGTAATGTGCACCCTACGATCGTCTGGATACAGATTCACCGATCCCCACTATTTTAGAAACACTTTGGTTACCGATCTTGGTAGTGACAAAGTTCTCGCCTTGTATGTGGAGAAGTATTCACGCCTTGGAACACAATGGTAGGAGGCACCAGAGTCCACTACCCATTCAGTGCTCGTATCTGCAACATGACATCAGTCTACTTCGTTCACCAGTGTAACCTCTTCACCATTATTTGAGCCGGTTGCAGACGTGTTCTTGTCATCGTCTTGTTTCTGTTTTCCGTTTGAAAAGTCTACAGTTTCATTGTAAGTGGCCAATTTTTCCACAATGGTAGCACTTCCTCGTCTCCTTGAGTTGGATCTATTTTTGGACTTGTCGTTATCCTTTTGGTCCTCTACTCTTGCTACGACCCCTATTCCCGTGACAAGGGCCTGATTTTCCGTACTGGTACTGTCAGCATCCCTCCATCGCAGCTGTTCATTGTAGAGCATGTTCTTCACCATCTCAATCGTGACTTTACCGCTTGGTGCCGAGTTAGTGAACGATACCACCAACATATCCCAGCTACCCGATAGAGATCCCAATAGTAGACATGCTTGTAGCTCATCATCAAGGATTAGACCATCACTTGTGAGTTAGCCCTTCAAAGTCATTCAGATTTGCAGCAACTGATCGTCCCTCGTTCAGCTTTACATTCATGAGTTTCCGCATCATGAATACCTTGCTCAGCGCATTAGTCACCTCGTACATACCCTCCAATTTCGTCAAGAGTTTGTGGGGGTCTGTCTCATTTCGGACGTGGTTGTAGAGGCTTATGTCCACCCGTTGGCGGATCACAACTAGCGTCTTTCTTTGCAATTTCTTCCATTGGTAAGCCTTCTCGCCTTCAGACATCTTGCCTTCATTTTCGATAGTTCATGGAGGTCTTTGCAATCAAGATAATCCACCATCCTTGATTTTCATATGGATTCATAACTGTCAGCTTGATCACTCCCCCGTTGTTCTCCATGGCAGTCAAAATCTACCATCAACTACTAGTATCTTTTCTGATGTGGAAGATCAGTCAAAGCTGCAACCAGAGAGCATACTCAAAATACTATCAGACTCTGATACCACTTGTTGGGGAGGTGGTGGACTTGCGGTGGTCAGTGGGCTCCACAAGTCCCGGTTTGGCTCGGTACTACGATCGAGAGAAGTGGGGCCCACAGGGTAAATTTGGTGGGACCCGTACAGTAACTAGCACGGTAAAATACAATTACCGTAAGGTATGAAAAAAAACACAAGAATTTTAACGTGGAAAACCCTCTGTTAACGAAAGAGTGAAAAACCACGGCCGAGTCGGCAAAATCTTCACAATAGTAAAAATTACAACCCTCGAATTTTTACTATCTCACTTTTACCACTCGTGTTTACCTCACACCTCTCTGTGGATGTGGACCCTATCGGTTTCTACCCGAACTGATAACCTCACAATTCACCGAACTACTTCTCTATATATAGTATAACTCGAATGAGCTTGTGATGATAATAACTGAAGAATCCTCAGCTTATTTATAGTGTCTCCAGCTCTTCTGGACCGCTCGAAACGGGTGGCCAGGAATGCGCCCCGTCGCCTTTAATATGGACCGTTCATTAATTTAATATATTTAATATTATAATATAAATATTATAATATCATTATTATTTTTCTTAGATGGTGGGCGGCTAGCTGTTGCTAGGCTGGATCCCTTCACGCATCAGCTAACATACTTAATATTAAATTTAAATTCCATTTTTCTCGATTGGGTAAAATCTAGTCGAATGTAATTTCAACAAAACGATGATCAAAACTTCACCCGACATTATTATTTGCAAGCATTTATAATTTACTATCACTTCCAATGGAATACAAGGTCTAGGCAAGGCGTACATGAAATATGATATTGAACACATGTTACGAGGCAGAGAAGATATGATTAAACGATCATAATCTAAATAGGGATCAGAGAGTGTAACTCTTGGTTTTTTCTGTTGTGTTTTGTAATGGTCGTTGATGTTTAAGCCAAAGTTTAATTGCTTATGAAATTATGAAACTTAACGAAATGGCATGATTCAACATTTTTTTCGACTTGGAACTCTCCAATTTTTTTTGCAAAAATTTCCAACTACGATACATATCGACAATTTTGTGAATGATGTGGCAGTAGACTAACGGTTTGCTTAGGTGAATGTCGAATTATGCCACATATGCATGTCGTGTTAGACTTTCAACATAGAAAAGCAAATTGGAGATTTTTCTACACGTTTGCAATGACACAACTTATTTTTTTTTTAGCTCATGGTGTTGCCTATATATAGGCTTGTGGTGATGGTGTCTCCAAAATTGAGAGAAACGGAGAGCGAGTGAGCGAGAGAGAAAAAGAAAAAAAAGAGAAATTTTGTTCGGCCGGATACTATTGGTCGCGACGAAACGGCTAAAAATAAAATTTATCACCTTACTAGTATAGCGAAAGTAGGGATCGTCTCCACAGGGAAAATGGCTGATTTATTTCTAATTTCAAACTCGGTCAATAATTATAATAATAATAATATTAATAATAATAATAATATTAAGGGGGGTTTTGATGATAATGTTTTAACGCAATAACGAGAAATAAAAATATCGAGACTAACGATAATAAAATAATAGTCGAAGGAATTATTGTCCACCTAGATTTATCTAACCGATAATCGATTTAATAAATATTATGTCAGCGCAAGCATAATCGGTTATAGTTATCGACGAACGCCTAATAACCAATCTTTTCTTACTTACTTGATAATTAAGAGACGCTCTATAATTACTTCCCTAATCGAAAAATAATCTCCGGGACGCCCTGCAAGATTTAAAGTTCCGACAGCGTTAAATACGAAAAAGACCCGATTATTGACTAATAAACTCGGACGCCGGTTTATTTAATCAAATCATTTAACATTACAATATAACTTACACTTACTGAATGTAGAGAAGTTGAATATTGGTTGCTACTTATTAAAAACGAACAAACAATTACGAGTTTGTTGTTTTAATTAGCTATTGATCACCTAGTTTTAACAAATATTGGCCACTATTTAATCAAACTAAGCTCATCAATATACTTCACCCAAAATTAAACAAATACTTACGCTTTCAAGAATATATTTGTTAATCTCACAGTTCTAATAAAGCTAGGCTTCGAATAATCCTTCAATACAAGAGATTTAGCTGTATGACATTTTAAAGTACATATAGAACTAATCTGGATATGAAATAATAAAATTGAGTTCGCCCTTGTTTTTGAGTTTACTTAACAATACGTTTAACCATAGTCAACTCCTAAATAAGTATCTATATGAAGATATTTTCTAATTGCTACCTATACTATAAGTATAATAAAATAAACCATAACAATTAGCCTTATGAAAGTAGGAAACAAACGATCGAACACTTGTATCTCTGAACCCAGATAATACTTTCCAAGCTCTGAGCCACAAGGATTATAAATAAGAATATGCTTTAATTAAACAAATCCAAGGACGAACAACATACTGGGAAATGAAAATAATGATAATAAAGCTGTGAAAAATTATCCTTAACTCTCATCAAACGCGAGGTATCTGTTGCAGTTTTAATTCCTTTACCTCTGCTCGTGCTGTGGCTTCCACTTAAGCTTCAGCAGCTTCGCAAATTCAGCCAAGTTCGATGGTCAGAGCTGCCTGCTCGCCTCGTGCCTTATCTGAATTATGTGCGGTCTTCTAAACGGCAAGGCTTCGTCGTCTCCTTCGAGCCTGACTTGTATGAGAATATGTGTAGGTGTGTCCCCCCCTTGATGCTTGGTCTGACCGTATAAATAGGTGTCCATCTTTCGACATATGAACGACAACAATTCCATTTTTTATAGATGTGTTTGGGTTCTTTTTTTCATTTCCCACTCGAAACATAAGAGCTGAAAACAAAGATGTTTTGTCTGCTTGAATATGTCGCTCACCACAAAGATGTTTTTGTCTGCTTTTCAGTATTGTCCAAGCATTCTTTTTTTTTTAAAGTACTAATGCACTGAATGAATCACGTACAACTAGCAAAGGAGGGCCCCTTCAATAATTATGTCTTCAAGTTGCTCTTCTGTACGTGCTTGTTGTTGAGATAATTATTTATCTGTCCGAAATTCATTTCTGAACCATTTTCCTCGGATATCTATAAATCAAGAAATATGCGCATTAGTGCAAAATACTTGAACAATTTCGGATAAATAACATCTGATAAATCATGTTTACGGATGCAAATTATTATTCTATCAAATTCCCCCACACTAAGACAATGCTTGTCCTCAAGCATTTACTAAAACTTGAAGTGCAAATATTCTGATCTAGAGTTTAGCGACATGCATTGCTTCGCCCTAGAGATAGCAATTATTCACAATGATTCGTCCAAGACAATCATATCGATTTTCGACGATCTCAGTAAGCCTGAACACGCAAAAGTCAACAACTCTCACATGGATTCTCTCAATACGCTCAAAGTGTTTATGGGAATATGTGTATACGCTCAAATCAACACCATGAAATGATATTAACATAAGCTTGCTAACATATCATATCGCGTTTCACATAGCGACTTAAGTGTACAAATCAAAAGGTCTTTCTTTGGGTTGTAATGGGGCTAGGGATTTAGGTAGGATATTTTGGGAAAGTAGGCTAAGATTGTCGAACCAAATGAATAATAATAGCTAAATCCCACGACGATCGCACAAATACTTCTTAGTACAGATAAAACAAACTAGCACCACATATAGTATTTTTATGATTGTTTTTCTCAATCTCTTTTCTTTCCGACTATATATATATATAGTATCTTCTTTCTTGTTTTTTTTTTCATATATAACTATAGGAATACTAATAACAAGTATCTAGACGCTTCTCAAGCTAATCAATCTCTAGGTCGTGGAACCTTCGCAATTAATAATTCATCTAATCCGATAATGGGTTGAAAAAGAAAGCCAAAAGGATATCTATGGATAAATATTGTGGCTTAATTTCAACAAGAAAAATAAGGCTCAGGCTCAAGTTGGCTCACTAAGCGGATAATGTTAAGGTAAGGTCAATGTGAGGCCAATGGCTTAATCCTAAGTGCCTTAATCACTTTTGTACACAAAAAAACGCCAATGATATCAACATGTATAATAGAGCAAGTTCTAGAACATTCGAAACATATGTGACGCTCTCGTAAAAACTGAGTATAAAGATAAATACTCTTCTTTTTTTTTAAAGCTCAAATCTCACATATATAAGTAGGCTTTGTGTCGACTCTTGCACATTCAATCTTTAAATCAATTGAAGAAAAAGAATAATCATCCTAATACCAATCGCTATTCGTAATTGTTTCTCTCATGTTCTAGCAAATGCATATCGGTTTGCTCTAGACAAAAATTATTCTCATTAAATATCACGAAAATCTCCCCCACACCTAAACTCTGCATTGTCCTCAATGTAGAATTCTAATGAAAATAGTAAGCTAAAATCTGAAGATTCCCACCCTAATTTTCATTTTAATAATTATGAGTCTATGTGAAGGAAGTAATAAAAAGTGATAATGCAAATAAAACTTCCCTGACAGTGATGGAGTCGTAGAGAAATTCCGAGCGAGTTGATATTTGTTCCTCGAGCTTAGTGAGATCTTGTTGCATAGGTAGCCGAGAATTAAGCCTGCTTAATCATCATTGAAAACAAAGATAAATTAAACGAAATATTACAATAACAAAATAAAATAGGATAATTTGGGTTGCCTCCCAATGAGCGCTTTTCTTTAACGTCTTTGGCTAGACGTGGTCTCAGTTCTTCAAATTCATTCATAAATGGGCCTGCTCAGCTTAATCTCTTCAACACAAACCAAAAACTTATTCTCAAAATATGGTTTAAGCCTATGACCGTTAACCTTGAAACATTTATCAGAAGACATGCTATCAATTTCAATAACGCCATTTGGAAAAATATTTTTAACAATGTACGGTCCCATCCAGCGAGATTTAAGTTTACCTGGCATGAATTTAACCTCGAATTGTAAAGGAGAACTTTTTGGCCTACCATGAATTCTTTTTTATGCAGGAGCTTGTCGTGAAAATGCTTCGTGCGTTCTTTGTACATTCTCGCATTCTCGTAGGCTTCTAAGCGAATTTCTTCAAGTTCCTGTAGCTGAAATTTCCGTTCCTCGCCAGCTTTTGTGGCCTCCATGTTACACTGTTTCACTGCCCAAAAAGCACGATGCTCAATTTCAACAGGTAAATGACACATCTTACCAAAAACTAGGCGATACGGCGACATCCCGATTGGTGTTTTAAAAGAAGTACGGTACGCCCAAAGTGCATCGTCTAATCGCAAGCTCCAATCCTTACGATTCGGATTTACGGTTTTCTCCAAAATATTCTTGACCTCCCTATTTGAAACTTCAGCCTGTCCGTTTGACTGTGGGTGATAAGTAGTAGCCAGTCGATGATGTACACCGTATTTGCGCATGAGTGCTTCCACCGTACGATTGCAAAGTGCGTGCCTTGATCGCTTATAATTGCGCGAGGAACGCCGAACCTACTAAAGATATTGGTTTCAAGAAACTACAACAACTTTAGAATCGTTAGTTCGGGTAGCCTTGCTTCCACCCACTTCGAGACATAATCAACGGCAAGTAGTATATAAAGAAAGCCAAATGAACTTGGAAAAGGCCCCATAAATTCCATTCCCCATACATCGAAAATTTCACAAACTAAAATAGGATTTTGTGGCATCTCATCTCTAAAAGAAATTGTACCTGTTCTTTGACAACTCGGACAACTCTTGCAAAATAAATAAGCATGTTTGAAAATAGTTTCCCAATAAAATCCACAGTCTAAAATTTTTCTAGCAGTTCGCTTAGGTCCGAAGTGTCCTCCACATGCATATGTATGACAATGAGTCAGTATATCATTAATTTCATCATTTGCAATGCACCTCCGAATGATTGATCCGAAACAATTTTCCACAAGTATGGCTCATCCCACATATAATATTAGCGTCGCTTTTAATTTTATTTTTCCTTGACGAGCTCAAATGTGAAGGCAGCAAATCACTTTCCAAGTAATTAACTATATCGGCAAACCAAGGTTCTTGATATTCCTTACCTTGAAGGCGAAATAGTTGCTCATCTGGAAGCGTTTCAGAAATTGGTAATGGCTCTTCATCACGAATCAAATGACTCAAGTGGTCCGCCACGGAGTTGTCCACGCCTTTGCGATCCTTGATCTCTGTAATACCCGTGAAATTTAAAACGGGATTATTGTAAGTATTTTAAAGTAGCGTAGTTATCATAAAAGAAATCTAAGAATTTATTCTATTCAATAAATGATATGTCCCCAACAAAACCAATTAAATATTGATGGGGAGGAATAACTTTGAATGCTTTTGTGGCTATATATTATGTGCCAATATAATGATAGTAATAAAATTTATTAAGTGATAAGGGATGAAGTTTTCGGAGTATATTACATACCTTAACATGAAATAAATTCCAATGTAGTTACTAATGGCCAAATGATTTGTAATAAGAATCAAACTATTATAATAAGTAAAATTTAAAAAATAAAAGATTCCTAATTTTGTAGTATGGCCAAATTAGAGGTCTGTTACTTTAAATAAAATAATGAAAAAGAAAATCAAAGATTGGGATTTGTTTAGTAAAATCACGTGGGTGATTGTCACCTATTTGATTCCATCTAAATACAACCATTGATGCACATTGAAGAATGACTATTGGATTTAATAAAGTATTGTACATAAGGATGAAATTGCTTAAGCAAAGAGGAAAGGGACGTGTCTTCTACTTGTTCCCTTATGATTGAGATCAACTTTAATGATAAAAATCTACCAGCATTATTAGGAAGAAAAGGACCACAAAATAATGAATATAAAGTTTCACATAAGGCTAAGAAACAAACGCATGATAGGAAATTAAATAATCACTTAGTTGTTCCACCCTTCACATGCTTCGAAGAAGGTCATATATATCTAATATATATAATAATCATTATTGAGAAAACCCTAACCTCATAAGAACGAAAATTACAAGGAAAATAGAGGATTAGAAAAGCAGAAGTGCTTGGTTAAGCTCCTCAATTTTTAAGCTCGAAGGTGTTGTAAGTTAGAACAAGATAACTTCACAACATTGGAAGCTTGGCGATATGGGGAAGTAATTTTCGTAGTGAGGTATATGAAAATAAATCTCTCATATTTGATTTACTTGTTTTCGATAGTTAGACGATTTTAAGTGATTAAGTAATTATTATAGAAGTTGTTGAAAATATTTATACTTAGGATTTTAGTGTTTTTGAAAATGGTATTCATATTCACGAGTTAACAATTTTCAAAATATATATGTCGTTCTTAAGGTTTTAATGTTTTAGGATTTATTAATTTCCGTGTTTAGGAATTATCTTGATTAGGAGTTTCAAATGTTTTATACGATAAATGACAAGTGATTATGTGTTATTTTTTAAGGTGTTTCGAAGTGTTTATGAGATTTATTTTAGGTGTTTAAATATTTGCTAACCTTGGAAATTTCAGCAATAGACGTTTTAGCAATAAGGAGTTCTTGGGGTTTTGAAATAAAAATATGTATTAGTTTGATTGTTGAACAGGGGGTTTCGTGACTTCATTATCCAATAATTATTTCTGGTGTCGTTGTTAATTGGTATGGTTTATATGTTTCAACATCTTATTATTTGGTCCTTCCCGAGCTTTTGGTTATATGATTAATATTAGACATTAAAAGATTCCATAATGGCCTGCTTAGATTGGGATGAGAAGTTTTTGGCATGTCAATACTATGAGAAAGATATTGATATTATATGGTTAGATTAAGTGTGAATGTGGATACTGTCTAAACATTTATTTGGAATATGTGCTCGTAGGTTTCATAGTTGGATGTGTTTAGTATTTCCATGCGATAGTATCTTATGAGTTTTCAATATTAACAACGTGAATTAATCTTGAAAGTTTTCGGTATGAATGTGTTTTAGGCACTTGAAAGAATTTAGAAACATGTATGACCTTCGAATACAATTGTTTCATGTTCTTAGTCTAAAAAAAAAAAAAAAAACTCATGCATGTACTGATATTTATAATTGTCATGTATACAGACGTCTAAAACAATAGGGATCTGTCAAGTGTGAAATTAAGGACGACAGGTAGGTGAAAAACACCTACGACACGTAAACGTTATGTGATTAATTACGTGATATTTATGTGAATCGATGAATTATGTGATTTGATGAATTACGTGATTTATCTATTTTGAATATTTTGTACGTTATATATATCTGATTATTTTCACTGCACTTGCATATCATGAGCACGCATGTTGATGTGAGGGTTTATGGGTAGAGCAGAGCGGAAACTCGGGTGTGTGCTAACTCTAATGTGACCTGAGCTGGCCGCCCGAGAGTACGAAAGGTTGAGTAACGGGTCGTGTTGAGACATTATAGAACATTTCGAGTACAAGGCAACTCTAACGAGACCTGAGTAGCTTAACCGCTCTAATGAGACCTGAGCGGAATATGCGACTCTAACGAGACCTGAGTAGCCTCCCACTCTAACGAGACCTGAATAGGATATTCCATTCTAACGTGACCTGAGTGGGAACCTATTCTAACGAGACCTGAGTGGGATATTAGAAATGTACTTAGTGTCGAGTAGTGTCGGATGTTGAAAAGTGTTAGTGTTGAGATGATTAAAGACGAGTTGAGTGTGCATTTGTGAGGTGTTTGGAATGGGGTTGAGCGCACATTGCATACATGCATGTTTCATCTACTGGGCAAGGAGCTCAGTTACGTGTTGTAGGTACATAGGAGTCCGGCGTTGATACGCGTCGCGACTAGGCGGGCTGTTGGCGGCGACTCCACGGACTTTTGAGGGCAGGGCGGTACATGGATGCGACCTGTGGAGCGACGTTAGGGATTGTTGTGTTGTGGGCCGATAGTCTTTGTAGAATAAAAATAATGGACTACGGTCTCTGTATGATAAGACGTATGTGAGTGGTGCGTATATTGTAAAATATGACTTTGCAAGGTGTGCGTTGATGTAATATATTATGTTTTTTTTAGAAAAATTTTTACGTAGACGGGTCTTCCGCGACTTACGTTGCGAAAATCCGCCATAATTAGTATTAGAAATTAGGGTCGTTACAGTTGGTATCAGAGCTTAGGTTAGAGGTTCTGTAGACTGTCCATGTATTGCCGCTCAAAAGCCTGGAGGATCAGCTTTGCCTGTAAGTTTTTATGTTTTGCTTGATTAGATAAATATACTTGTTTGCATGAATGTTGTAGATAGTACGCTAAAATGACGAGAGGACGTAGAGAAAACAATGGAGAGTCGAGTCGTAGGGTTGCATCTGAGTCACCTACAACTGAACGAGACTCCACGATCTTGCGCCTTACTGAATTGATCCAACGTCAGTCGGATCAGATCAATGAGTTGATCAATCACCGTAATTCATCTGCGCAACATCCTACCCCGCCACCCGAACGCGTAGAAATAATAGGGGAACGGTTTCGGAAATTGAACCCTCCTACCTTTGAGGATGCCATCGATCCTGCTCTGGCTGATGACTGGTTGCGCACCATAGAGGATATGTTCCTATATGGTCGGGTCCCGGAGAATGAACAGGTGTTGTGTGCCATCTCTATGCTTCGAGGTAATGCAAGGTTTTGGTGGGACACCATAAAAATCTTGGAGGACCCAATGACTATGCCGTGGGCGAGATTTAGAGAATTATTCCGTGAGAAATACTTCACCACCCATGACCAAACTCGAAAAATGAACGAGTTCATAAATCTAAAGCAAGGCGAGCAAACTATCGCAGAATATATTCGCAAGTTTGAGGAGTTGTCGCGCTTTGCACCGCACATGGTGGCGACGAATGCATTGAAGGTGGAGCGATTCCAAGTAGGTCTCAACCTGAGATCTATCGAGACGTAAGCATGACGGGAACAAGGGAACTAGCATTCGCCCAAGTGGCTGAACGAGCGCTCATTGCGGAGCAGGCAGAGGAACGGATTTCCAGAGCCCATGAGGAAAAGAGGAAGGTGGAGAGTCAGCTGGAACAAGTGGCTAATAAGAAGCGTCAGACTTTGATAAGGGTCCCAACAATAATCATAACGGCCGCCAGGGACAACAAAACTGGAGACCGAGGCCAAACCAGCAAGCGACTAATTTCCCAATTCGACCTCCAAACGTCAATCCTCAGTGCCACAAATGCGGACGATACCATGCAGGTGTTTGTTTCGGAGCAAGACCTGATTTTAACCCTCAATGTTTTAAATGTGGCAAACTAGGACATCTTGCCAGAAACTGTCAGGAGAATCGTTCGGGAAACCAAACCCAAGTGCCAGTACAACCTCCACTTGTACCGGCTCATGTGTTTACTTTAACAAATGACGACGAAGAATTGAACCCACCAGGGATGACGGGTATGTTAAATATTTAAAATATACTCATTTTTGTGCCAATTGATTTTTTTTGGTCGCACATACGGATGTGCTGGCCAAATGTCTGATGAAGATAGGAATAAATCCTATCTTACTAGAGATTTGAAAAGCTCAAGAATATGAAAAATAATAATAAAAATAAAATAAAACATATGAACTGTCAGAGTAGCGCAACGAAAGCATGGTAGGAATAGGATTAGTATGCTTAGAGAACATAAAAAAATAAAAAAAAATATAGGCAAGTCTAGGCGTAAAGAAATTGTTGATTCTGGAGAGCTGGGCCACACATTTAAATGTGTCGCCTAAATTACGTGGTGAAGGTGGGAGTAAATCTTACCTTGATAGGATGAACATAAACAAAGGATAGGAGAAATCGTTACCTCGAGTTATTCCAATCGGCCTAATTTCGGGGGCGAAATTCTTTTAAGGGGGGAGAATGTAATACCCGTGAAATTTAAAACGGGATTAATGTAAGTATTTTAAAGTAGCGTAGTTATCATAAAAGAAATCTAAGAATTTATTCTATTCAATAAATGATATTGTCCCCAACAAAACCAATAAATATTGATGGGGAGGAATAACTTTGAATGCTTTTGTGGCTATATATTATGTGCCAATATAATGATAGTAATAAAATTTATTAAGTGATAAGGGATGAAGTTTTCGGAGTATATTACATACCTTAACATGAAATAAATTCCAATTGTAGTTACTAATGGCCAAATGATTTGTAATAAGAATCAAACTATTATAATAAGTAAAATTTAAAAATAAAAGATTCCCTAATTTTGTAGTATGGCCAAATTAGAGGTTCGTTACTTTAAATAAAATAATGAAAAAGAAAATCAAAGATTGGGATTTGTTTAGTAAAATCACGTGGGTGATTTGTCACCTATTTGATTCCATCTAAATACAACCATTGATGCACATTGAAGAATGACTATTGGATTTAATAAAGTATTGTACATAAGGATGAAATTGCTTAAGCAAAGAGGAAAGGGACGTGTCTTCTACTTGTTCCCTTATGATTGAGATCAACTTTAATGATAAAAATCTACCAGCATTATTAGGAAGAAAAGGGACCACAAAATAATGAATATAAAGTTTCACATAAGGCTAAGAAACAAACGCATGATAGGAAATTAAATAATCACTTAGTTGTTCCACCCTTCACATGCTTCGAAGAAGGTCATATATATCTAATATATATAATAATCATTATTGAGAAAACCCTAACCTCATAAGAACGAAAATTACAAGGAAAATAGAGGATTAGAAAAGCAGAAGTGCTTGGTTAAGCTCCTCAATTTTTAAGCTCGAAGGTGTTGTAAGTTAGAACAAGAGAACTTCACAACATTGGAAGCTTGGCGATATGGGGAAGTAATTTTCGTAGTGAGGTATATGAAAATAAATCTCTCATATTTGATTTACTTGTTTTCAATAGTTAGACGATTTTAAGTGATTAAGTAATTATTATAGAAGTTGTTTGAAAATATTTATACTTAGGAATTTTAGTGTTTTTGAAAATGGTATTCATATCATGAGTTAACAATTTTCAAAATATATATGTCGTTCTTAAGGTTTTAATGTTTTAGGATTTATTAATTTCCGTGTTTAGGAATTATCTTGATTAGGAGTTCAAATGTTTTATACGATAAATGACAAGTGATTATGTGTTATTTTTTAAGGTGTTTCGAAGTGTTTATGAGATTATTTTAGGTGTTTAAATATTTGCTAACCTTGGAAATTTTCAACAGTAGACGTTTTTAGCAATAAGGAGTTCTTGGGGTTTGAAATTAAAATATGTATTAGTTTGATTGTTGAACAGGGGGTTTCGTGACTTCATTATCCAATAATTATTTCTGGTGTCGTTGTTAATTGGTATGGTTTATATGTTTCAACATCTTATTATTTGGTCCTTCCCGAGCTTTTGGTTATATGATTAATATTAGACATTAAAAGATTCCATAATGGCCTGCTTAGATTGGGATGAGAAGTTTTGGCATGTCAATACTATGAGAAAGATATTGATATTATATGGTTAGATTAAGTGTGAATGTGGATACTGTCCAAACATTTATTTGGAATATGTGCTCGTAGGTTCATAGTTGGATGTGTTTAGTATTTCCATGCGATAGTATCTTATGAGTTTTCAATATTAACAACGTGAATTAATCTTGAAAGTTTTCGGTATGAATGTGTTTTAGGCACTTGAAAGAATTTAGAAACATGTATGACCTTCGAAATACAATTGCTTCATGTTCTTAGTCTAAAAAAAAAAAAAAAACTCATGCATGTACTGATATTTATAATTGTCTTGTATACAGACGTCTAAAACAATAGGGATCTGTCAAGTGTGAAATTAAGGACGACAGGTAGGTGAAACTCACCTACGACACGTAAACGTTATGTGATTAATTACGTGATATTTATGTGAATCGATGAATTATGTGATTTGATGAATTACGTGATTTATCTATTTTGAATATTTTGTACGTTATATATATATCTGATTATTTTCACTGCACTTGCATATCATGAGCACGCATGTTGATGTGAGGGTTATGGGTAGAGCAGAGCGGAAACTCGGGTGTGTGCTAACTCTAACGTGACCTGAGCTGGCCGCCCGAGAGTACGAAAGGTTGAGTAACGGGTCGTGTTGAGACATTATAGAACATTTCGAGTACAAGGCAACTCTAACGAGACCTGAGTAGCTTAACCGCTCTAATGAGACCTGAGCGGAATATGCGACTCTAACGAGACCTGAGTAGCCTCCCACTCTAACGAGACCTGAATAGGATATTCCATTCTAACGTGACCTGAGTGGGAACCTATTCTAACGAGACCTGAGTGGGATATTAGAAATGTACTTAGTGTCGAGTAGTGTCGGATGTTGAAAAGTGTTAGTGTTGAGATGATTAAAGACGAGTTGAGTGTGCATTTGTGAGGTGTTTGGAATGGGGTTGAGCGCACATTGCATACATGCATGTTTCATCTACTGGGCAAGGAGCTCAGTTTACGTGTTGTAGGTACATAGGAGTCCGGCGTTGATACGCGTCGCGACTAGGCGGGCTGTTGGCGGTGACTCCACGGACTTTTGAGGGCAGGGCGGTACATGGATGCGACCTGTGGAGCGACGTTAGGGATTGTTGTGTTGTGGGCCGATAGTCTTTGTAGAATAAAATAATGGACTACGGTCTCTGTATGATAAGACGTATGTGAGTGGTGCGTATATTGTAAAATATGACTTTGCAAGGTGTGCGTTGATGTATATATTATGTTTTTTTTTTAGAAAAATTTTTTACGTAGACGGGTCTTCCGCGACTTACGTTGCGAAAGTCCGCCATAATTAGTATTAGAAATGAGGGTCGTTACAATCTCCAATCAAACTCTTGAAGCAATAAAATCCATCGTATTAAGCGCGGTTTTGACTCCTTCTTTGACAACAAATATTTTAGCGCTGCATGGTCCGAATAAACAATAACTTTAGATACCAATAAATAAGACCTAAATTTATCGAAGCAACAACAATAGATAAAAGCTCTTTTTCAGTTGTGGTGTAGTTGCATTGTGCCGAGTCAAGCGTCTTTGAAGCATAGTATATGACGTGACTCTTCTTTCCATCCTTCTGTCCAAGCACAGCTCCGACGGCATACTTGCTCGCATCGCACATAAGTTCGAATGGCAGCTCCAGTTCGGAGGTTGGATACAGGTGCAGTAGTGAGTAACAATTTCAGCTTGTTGAACGCCTCTTTGCATTCGTCCACGAAAGCGAATGGTACGTCATTCTGAAGTAGTCTTGACATCGTTGAGGGATTTTTGAATCCTTAATAAATCTCCTGTAAAAACCTGCATGACCAAGAAAACTTCGAATTCTCGAATATTAGTGGGGTATGGCAAATTAGAGATCAAATCGACCTTAGCCTTGTCTACTTCAATTCCTAGACGAAACTACCTGTCCTAGAACTATTCATTCTTTAACCATAAAATGACATTTTTCGTAGTTAAGTACAAGATTTTTATCGATGCAGCGTTTGAGAACTTCTACTAGATTATCAAGGCAATGATCAAATGAATCTCCATAAACATAAAATCATCCATAGATATTCAATGCATGTTTCGATCAAATCAGAAAATATACTCATCATGCATCTCTGAAATGTACCAGGAGCATTACATAAACCAAAAGGCATGCGACGATATGCAAAACGTACCAAACGGGCATGTGAAGTAGTTTTCTCTTAATCATCAGGTGCCACGACAATTTGATAGTAACCAGAAAATCCATCGAGGAAACAAAAGAAAGACTTACCTGCCAGTCTTTCTAGCATCTGATCAATGACGGGTAGCGAAAATGATCCTTTTCGGGTAGCCGCTTTTAACTTACGAAAATCAATGCACATGCGCCAACCCGTCTGTAATCTCATTGGTACCAATTCATTCTTATCATTTTTCACAAGTGAAAACCCAGATTTCTTAGGAACAACATGAACTGGACTTACCCATTGACTGTCTGATATGGAAAATTTATCCCCATATCTAATAATTTAATAATTTCTTTCATAAATACCTCTTTCATGGCGGATTGAGCTACGTTGTGCTTCTCATATCGGCTTAGAGTCGAGCTCAAGTAGAATTCTATGCATGCATATCGAGGGACTTATTCCTTTGATGTGGCCAAAGTCCATCCTATCGCGGTCTTGTACTCCTTCAGAACGCGAATCAATTTCTCTTCTTGGGTGGCGCCAAGTCATTTGCAATAATAACAGGCAAAGTTTCTTTATCTCCCAAATAGCAGTACTTGAGATGTTTCGGTAGATCCTTCAACTCCAACTTAGGTGCCTGTTCTATAGAAGGGACAAATTTTCTCATTAGAAATAGGTAAGATAGAGTACACTTACCTGATTTATCGTGAAACTCTGGAAGTGCGTGTAATGTCATGAGTGCGTCTCTAATATCTTTGTCCACTTCAAAATGCACATCTTTTCTGTTTTGCTATTCTAATCGCAAAATCGACTGCGTCATTAGATAAATTACGCTCGAGATCTTCTCTAACAAGAGTGTCAATCACACTAACAGATTCGAGCTCATCGGGAATCATAGCATCAAAAACATTCATCGTAAGTTTTTCTCCATCAAATTCGAAAGTAAGTGTTCCCAAATCAACATCTATCTTAGTCTTAGCAGTTTTCATGAATGACCGACCTAATAAAATAACAACAGATTCAGGCGCATGTTCATCACCCATGTCGACAATGTAGAAATCAGCGGGAAAAATAAATTCACTACATTTTACAAGAACATCTTCAACTAATCCTTCAGGATAATAATTGACCTATTTGCTAATTGAATGCATATATCTGTGTCCTTAAGCGGTGCCATACACATCTCATTGAATAAAGATAAAGGCAAAACATTGATTGACGCTCCTAAATCTAACATGGCATTATTTATTTTCTGTGTTCCAATAGTAACCGTGATAGCAAACATACCTGGGTCCTTGCATTCTGAGGTAATTTTCTTTGAAGAGCAGCGGAACATTATCACTTACAAGGATTTTGCCTTCGGCCTTTTGTTTTCTTTTGTTCGAACACATTTCTTTCAAAAATTTCGCATAGCGTGGAATCTGCTTGATAGCATCTAAGAGTGGGATGTTGATTTCGACTTTGCTGAAAATCTCCATTATGCTCTTTTCTTCTTCTTCCTTTTTCACTTTAGCTAGCCTTCCAGCAAAGGGTGGAGGAGTTACAATATTAGGTTTATCAAAAATAGGATCATTACTTACCTTCTTTTCATGCTCTTTTTGCTTATCATCACTAGGAGTTTTTGAAGGGCCATCATCATGAATTGTTGGTCCTACCTCCTTTCCGTTTCGAAGAGTCATAACACTCACATTCTCTCTTGGATTAATTTCGACTTGGGCTGGTAGTTTTCCCTTCTCGTTCTGCATTTGACTCATTTGTGCTGCGAGTTGAGACACTTGCCTTTCTAGGTTTTGTACGCTAGCGCGTGTTTCATGTATGTTTGATCGCATCTCTTGCTGAAAAGTAGCAGTGCTATTGGCTAAATTCGTAACGATATCTTCTAATGACATACCTGGTTTTGAAGGTGCAGCTTGTTGATGAGGAATTGGCGGTCGAGATGCTTGTTGCATGAAACCTAGTGGCCGATTCCCGTAGCTCAGATTTGGATGGTCTCTCCATCCGGGGTTGTAATGACTTGAGAATGGATCATAACGTTTTGAGATGGTCCTGCAAATCCTCCAACTGCATTTGCTTGCTCACTAGTGTCAAATTGATGTGAGGGACAATTTTCCGTTGAATGTCCGATAAGCGTACAAATACCACAAGTCTTCACATAATGAGTTTTTCCTGAAACAAGTTTCTCCACAAGCGAAGTCAGAGAATCTAATTTTTGCTCAAAAGATGTACTTACCCCGCTAGCCCGTTGTTGACCTATGTCTTGACGTGTTCCAAGTTGTTGCGCATTTGTAGCCATGCTTGAAATTAAACGACGAGCTTCTTCAGCCGTTTTATCAACTAATGCTCCACCACTTGCTGCATCTATCATGTTTCGTTCCATTGGTAAGAGACCTTCGTAGAAATATTGGATAAGTGCTAATTCTGAAATTTGGTGGTATGGACAACTTGCACATAATCGCTTGAATCTCTCCCAATATTCGTGTAAAGTTTCTCCGGTAAACTGTCGAATCCATATATTTCTTTCGAATGTTTGCGGCACGAGACGCGGGAAAGAATTTTTCGACGAATTGCTTCTTTAGCTCAGCCCATGTATTTATGGAGCCAGAGGGCAAATAGTACAGCCAATCTTTTGCATGATCGGCCAGTGAGAAAGGAAAAGCACGAAGACTAATTTGATCTTCGCTAACGCCACTAGGCTTCATGGTTGAGCAAACCATGTGGAACTCCTTCAAGTGTTTTGTGTGGATCCTCACCTGGGTTGCCATGAATAGTAGGAAGTAAGTGAATTAAACCAGATTTCAACTCAAAATGTGTTTGAGGAATTGGGAATTCAATGCAAAGTGGTTGCTGGTGAACATCTGGAGTAGCCATATCCCTCAGCGTCAGGCGGACTGGTTGTTGTTGTTGTTCTTCCATGTCGCTTGATGAAAATTCCTCGTCTGTCTCGACGTCCGAATTTGAGATTTTCAACTTATCCTTTTGTCTCTTCGCCTTCTGATTTGCTCGTGCGGTCTTCTCTATCTCTGGATCAAAGATTAGAATACCAGTACGAGAAGAAGGGGCATAAGCTTGAAAGAAAAAATAATAATTATAATCGAATTAAAAGTAGAAATAAACCAATTAGACACCACCTTCCCCGGCAACGGCGCCAAAATTTGGTCACGTCGAAACGGCCAAAAATAAAATTTATCACCTTACTAGTATAGCGAAAGTGGGATCGTCTCCACAGGGAAAATGGCTGATTTATTTCTAATTTCAAGGGGGGTTTTGATGATAATGTTTTTAACGCAATAACGAGAAATAAAAATATCGAGACTAACGATAATAAAATAATAGTCGAAGGAATTATTGTCCACCTAGATTTATCTAACCGATCATCGATTTAATAAATATTATGTCAGCGCAAGCATAATCGGTTATAGTTATCGACGAACGCTTAATAACCAATCTTTTCTTACTTTCTTGATAATTAAGAGACGCTCTATAATTACTTCCCTAATCGAAAAATAATCTCCGGGACGCCCTGCAAGATTTAAAGTTCCGACAGCGTTAAATACGAAAAAGACCCGATTATTGACTAATAAACTCGGACGCGGTTTATTTAATCAAATCATTTAACATTACAATATAACTTACACTTACTGAATGTAGAGAAGTTGAATATTGGTTGCTACTTATTAAAACGAACAAACAATTACGAATTTGTTGTTTTAATTAGCTATTGATTCACCTAGTTTTCATAAATATTGGCCACTATTTAATCAAACTAAGCTCATCAATATATTTCACCCAAATTAAACAAATACTTACGCTTTATGTTTGTTAATCTCAAAGTTCTAACAAAGCTAGGCTTCGAATAATCCTTCAACTACAAGAGATTTAGCTGTATGACATTTTAAAGTACATATAGAACTAATCTGGATATGAAATAATAAAATTGAGTTCGCCCTTGTTATTGAGTTTACTAAACAATACGTTTAACCATAGTCAACTCCAAAATAAGTATCTATATGAAGATATTTTCTAATTGCTACCTATACTATAAGTATAATAAAATAAACCATAACAATTAGCCTTATGAAAGTAGGAAACAAACGATCGAACACTTGTATCTCTGAACCCAGATAATACTTTCCAAGCTCTGAGCCACAAGGATTATAAAATAAGAATATGCTTTAATTAAACAAATCCAAGGACGAACAACAGGCCCGGCCCTGAAGGGGGGCGAAAGGGGCGACCGCCCCAGGCCCAGTCATAAAGGGGGCCCATATATATAGACTACTATGCTAAGTAAGTCAATAACTTTTAAAAAAAGAAAGCCCATAAACCAAAAAATATTCAAAGATTGGGCTATATTAATACTACAGCCCAAAATACTAGCCCACAATACTCAAATAATAAACATGCGCTAGTAAAATGATAAGCCCACATAATAGTAATTATATACATAGAAGAGAGAGATCAACGGTATTAATTATTATCTTTCCAGCGAGAAACATTGCAAGCTCTGTATCTCTTCGTTTTTCTTCTTGAGCACCATTACTGAGTCACTGTCACTGACTTCAATTTTTTTCACAAATAAGATCCGCACCAAATCCCGAGTTCAATCTCGCAGAAGAGGTATCAGTATGTAAAAATCGCCCTTTTTGTTATTAAATTAAAATTTTCTTTGTCATTAACCCTATGCTTTTTTATTTTGTGATTTCCCTTACAGTTTGCATCTTCGGGGATTCGATTGGGAATTAAAAAGCAGCAAATCTAGGCCGATACTGGGATTTTAAATAATCTGGTGTTATTTTTCCTATTCATTTGTGATTTGTGACATCGTGCACTCCTTTCTTGTTTGGGTGATTTTGATTAACTAAGCTATGTCATCTAGTAAGCATTTGTCTGGTAGTCAAAAGAGAAAAAGAAAACATCAGCAAGAAAAATTTATAGAATCGCAGAAAGGAGCAATTGATAAATTTGTTGTCAAAAGAGTTGAACAGTCTAGTGTGGATGTGGATCATGACATATTGCGTGAATCATTTAACAATGCTGAGAATACTGAAAACAATGTGGTTGAAAATAGTGTCAGTTTGAATGATAATGTTAGCAATGCATGTGCATCTAATGATGCAAATCTGAAGGCTCAGGAACAACCTAAGACTCATATAGACATATACGATCCTAGAAATTGGGATAATCTTGATAATAAAACTAGGGATATTTAGTTGATAAGGGGCCTACTAGAGATTTGAATATTGTATTCCCTAAGGATAACCTCTCAAGGCATTTTTCTTACTCTTATTATTCACGAAAGTTAAGTAATGGAGAGAACAAATGTCTTTAGTAGTTCGATGTGTTAACATGTCAAATAATGAAATAAAAATAGATGAATACTTTTTAGAGTTTTTGAAGGTAGATGATACTTCCGGATTAGGACTTACTAACGAGTTATTAAATGCGCTAAGATCACTTGATCTTAGTATTGAAGATATAAGGGGACAAGGTTATGACAATGGTTCTAACATGAAAGGAAAAATAAAGGGGTGCAAAAGCGATTACTTGAAATAAATCCTAGAGCATTATATATGCCATGTGCTTGTCATAGTCTTAATCTCACACTTAGTGATATAGCACACTCTTGTGTTAAAGCTAAATCATTTTTTGGTGTTGTTCAACGAATATATGTATTGTTTTCAAGTTCTCCCAAAAGATGGAATATTTTACTTAATAACGTTCCAAGTTTAACTGTGAAATCTTTGTGTAACACGCGTTGGGAGAGTAGAATTAAAAGTGTCAAAGCAATTAGATTTCAAGCTCCTCAAATAAGGTCTGCTTTGTTAGAATTGTGCACATCTTGCGATGATGCCTTATCAACTAGCGAAGCGCAAAGTTTGGTGGGTGCACTTGAAAGTTTTGAATTTTACATGGTATGGTCATTTGGTATGATATCTTATTTACCATTAACATGGTGAGTAAGAAGTTACAATCTAAATCAATGTGCATTGACACTACGTTGGAGCATGTCGAAAATGTGATGACATATTTTAGCAAGTATAGAGAAGAGGGGTTTATTTCTTCTAGGAATGTTGCAAAAGATATTGCACTGGAGATGGATATTGAACCTGTCTATCAATCAAAGCGTCGTATCATTAGAAAAAGACAATTGACGAAAATGATCATGTTGAAGAAAGGCATAGTCCTGAGGAATCCTTTAAAATTGATTATTTTTTGTTATTATTGATATGGCAGCTACTTCTTTGAAGAACAGGTTTGAACAATTAACGACATTTGAAAGTATTTTTGGGTTTTTATATGACTCGAAAAAGTTGAGATTATTGAATGATAATGAGCTCAAAGAACGATGCTCTAATTTTCAGCGCACATTTTCTCATGAGAATTTGTCAGATATTAATGCAAATGATCTTTTTTCTGAGTTGAAGGTGCTACAAGCTACATTGCCGAATCGTTTGATGTCAGCTTTAGAAATTCTTGAGTTTGTCAAAGTTGCTGATTGTTATCCAAATGTTTACATTGCTTATCGAATTCTTTTGACTGTACCAGTGACTGTAGCATCAGCGGAAAGGAGTTTTTCCAAGTTGAAGTTGTTGAAAACATACTTGAGATCGTCCATGTCACAACAAAGATTGAATGGACTTGCTATATTATGTATCGAGAGGAATATGTTGGATACTATTGATATGGATACCTTTATCCACGATTTTGCTTCTCGAAATGTTCGTCGTAATATTTTTATGTGATTATTTGCGTTATTTTGTGATTTTGACATGAATATTGACAATTTTCGTGTTCATACTATTTGTTCGTTTACTGCAACGAGAATAAAAAAAAATCAAGCTATAGGGGCCTCGCTATTGTAGTTCGCCCCGGGGCCTACAAATTGTTAGGACCGGCCCTGACGAACAACATACTGGGAAATGAAAATAATGATAATAAAGCTGTGAAAAATTATCCTTAACTCTCATCAAACGCGAGGTATCTGTTGCAGTTTTAATTCCTTACCTCTGCTCGTGCTGTGGCTTCCACTTAAGCTTCAGCAGCTTCGCAAATTCAGCCAAGTTCGACGGTCAGAGCTGCCTGCTCGCCTCGTGCCTTATCTGAATTATGTGCGGTCTTCTAAACGGCAAGGCTTCGTCGTCTCCTTCGAGCCTGACTTGTATGAGAATATGTGTAGGTGTGTCCCCCCTTGATGCTTGGTCTGACCGTATAAATAGGTGTCCATCTTTCGACATATGAACGACAACAATTCCATTTTTATAGATGTGTTTGGGTTCTTTTTTTCATTTCCCACTCGAAACATAAGAGCTGAAAATCCGTTTCTTTTGCACCTTCGAAGTCGCTCAGCACAAGCCTAACTCTATTTCTTTTGTCTGCTTGAATATGTCGCTCACCACAAAGATGTTTTTGTCTGCTTTTCAGTATTGTCCAAGCCTTCTTTTTTTTTGAAGTACTAATGCACTATGAATGAATCACGTACAACTAGCAAAGGAGGGCCCCTTCAATAATTGTGTCTTCAAGTTGCTCTTCTGTATGTGTTTTTGTTGAGATAATTATTTATCTGTTCGAAATTCATTTCTGAACCATTTCCTCGGATATCTATAAATCAAGAAATATGCGCATTAGTGCAAAATACTTGAACAATTTCGGATAAATAACATCTGATAAATCATGTTTACGGATGCAAATTATTATTCTATTAACTATGCTCATGACTTTTAAGACATCGATGCATATTGCGCCAGTCTTTATATCCATCAACTCCAAGATTACTCATTCTACTCGTCATTTCATTAGTCTTGAACAATTTGCAACAGAAAACAAAAGATTCGATCCAATGAAAGAGAATATACCAGCCATCTTCTATCGATTTCCTCGCCGTTTGCCATTACTCGTGTAAAATGAATCGAATCGAAATGTCTATTGTTGTCGTCTTTCGGAAACGAAATATCCTCCATTCTTTTCGGACCCATTTCTACTAAATAATCTCTCATTTTCTGAGAGATGTTATTCCAATTTCCCGGATCCTCCAAATTAAAATTCGACTTCAATTCTTCTTCTTCTTCATTATGAAATTCATCTTGTTGTTGCTCATTTGATAGTCCCAAATTGATCTCTTCATTCTCTTCTATAATACCCTCGAGTACTAGCTCATTCACATCTTGATTATGTGGTTCATCGACGATCAAATCATCAGCCGCTTCATCTTTATCCACTGCGCTATTTGTACTAAAATATTTCATTATATCTCCTGCTTGACTTTGAGTTAGTGCTTCCGCCTTTCTTTTCTTTTTTCTCTTGTAATACCCCGATGTAGTAGACAATTATTATTTCTGATTCCCGTACCTAACAACAAAAACATAAACGGTAAGAAACTTGTCACACAACGCAGGTAATAGAAATGCCTCATGAATTAACTACTAAATTAGTAGCTCCGACCAGATATTGCAAAATAGTATAACCTAGCATGGGCTTGCAATATCGTATCACAATTCACACCCATGGTTATTTGTTGGCTACTCTCAAAGTCCAAAAGAAAGGAGACAACAAAACACAAACCAAACTTAAGTAAAAGCAGGGAGATAAGAAAACATTCAACAAAAGAAAAGATGATCACACTTGGATTTGTATAAACTAGCCGAAAAGGAAGAAAACTTAGAATTGTTATGTGACTCACGTGCTTGTTTTGTGTGCCCCAGCTACACCTTCGTAACTCCAAATTCCCGGATTTGTTACAGTCCCTCCTGTGATACTCCAACCTCCCCACGAATTGGTTATTCCTAAACGAGTCATGAAGGGTATAACGAACATACCTGTCTCCACATTGGATCAAGAACAGGGTCAGAAGGATCAAAAACTGCTAATTCATACAAAGCCATCGAGCCCGCCCAACCAGCAACCAGAGCTGTATGCATTATATGAACGGAAAGCAACCGGCCAGGATCATTCAATACAACGGTATGAACACGATACCAAGGCAAACCCATGGAAGTACCCCTTTATCAAAGAAAAATAGACACTTACGTAACTTTATTGCATTGCATTTGAAAAGACTATACTATCCTACGACCTCCCCTTTTTTGGATTAATTATTCTCAAATAATTCCAAAAAAAGATTTTTTCGATTTTCTGATGATTCCCGAAATCAATTCAACAAACTCCCACAACGTATTTTTTTTAGTGGCAGTATAAATACTCATGATAGATGAGTGAGCTATGTAGAAGTAAGAAAGAAAAGAAAATTCTCGTTGATGTGCATGTATCACAACTGAGAAAATAAAAGAATCTGCCAAGAAAGCAAATCCTCCTCTAGCAGTCTGTTATTATTCTATTTTTCCTTCCTCCTTGTTCGATCTCACACAAAAATAACTAACAAAATGGTATCAGAGCCGATGGTGTCATTGGAGCCATTAGAGCCGGCAGAGCCGATGATGATGCTGAAATTACCAGATGTTGGAATGTCACTCCCGCCAAAACTCACCGAAAGTAATTACGTACGGTGGAGCGCCGAAATGAAAGCTTTGCTGAAATCACAAGGCTTATGGGAAATAGTAGAAGATGGATATTCACCCGTACGACGGGGTATACAAGGTCGCAACGGAAGACGTTGTGAGCCTCCACCATAGAAAATGGTCTTGCGCTCCTCGTCATCTTCGAGGCGATAGAGTTTAGCGGTGCCAGTGAGATAGGCGGAACGAGAAACGCCAAAGAAGCCTGAGAACTGTTGGAGAAAGCGTACAAAGACGCTGCCCAAGTGGAGCAAGTTCAGTCGCAAAATATCTTGGGCAAACTTGAGACGACGAAGGAGGACGAGAGGAACATTGAGGGCGAGAAGAGGTAGCTCGTGACGTGGAGAGCAAGCTTGATAAAGATCATGCTGAGCCGGTGGTTGAGAAGAAAGAAGTCGAACCACCACTAATTCTCGATACGGGAAAAGAAGAAGGCGAAACATCAAAGATGAAAGCCAATAACGATAAAGAGGAGGAAAAATATCCAAAGGCCGAGGAGCCCGTGGAAGAAAAAAAGAGAAAAGGAGCTCCAAGGAAGAGCTCGAGAAAGATGAGGCGTATGAAGAAACGCCGCCTCGACAACCTCCTGAGGAAGTCGAGGAAATCGACGCGAAGGCATTGGAGAATGCCGATGAGATAAAGAACATGATCGACGACGCCATGCATACGTTGTTGGACGAAGCTAAAGATATATTCCACGAGGCGAATGAGAAAGCCGCAGAGAAATACGACACGGTAGCAAGAATGGTGTTGATGCCGGAGAAGAGAAAAAGAAAGAAGCCAACTCCACAGCATCCTGAAAAAGCTGAGTGAGGAGAGATGCATGAGCGCGATGAGAAGGACGCGCATGAAGCTACGACGGAGGCGCTGCGAAAGACTGGCGAAGAAGTCAACAGAAGATCGGGGAACCTAATGAGGTCAGCCCTAAAGAGATGGAGCGCATTAACAAAGAAAAAGCGTGCCAGAAAGAAAAGGAGGTTAAGCAGTGGATCATGGCGAGAAACAGCCTTGAGGCCTACATGAACAACTTGAAAAATCAAAGCAACGGGAAGTACAAGCTCGCCGAAAAATTGAAGATGGACGAGAAGGATGAGATCACAACGACGACCAAGGAGGTCCCCAAGCCGATGGGCGATAACCAAAATATGAAGGAAAAGAGATCGACGAAAACTGCAAAGAAGTCGCGGAAAAGGTCGTAAATAATATCGATATACTCGCGAGAAACGTGATGGAGCAATACAAAATTGTTCCCGTGAAGGTCATCAATGAGAAGAAGCCTGTTAAGGAGTACGAAAGGGTTCGACACGCCAAATGTTGGCGATGAGACGACGAGCCTGCTGACGGGCTACATCACGAGGATGAAAAAAGAAAAGAAAAATTATTATCAGCGATAAGAAACTGATGATTTCTGGGTCGTTGAGATTCGACTATTTATGCAGGAACTGTTCAAGAAGAATATGTTAGAAGAAACTAGCCAAAAGGCGAAGGTGTCCAAGAAGGAAGGTTGACGGTAGAGCAAGAACGATAAAGCAGACGGACAACGAAAGCACGTATTGACGGTGAAAAAGCATATAAGGCAGCTCGAGAAGTAAGTATTGAAGCGAAGTGTTCGAAGGCATTGAAAGACGGCAAGTTGCGAGCCGCGACGTACGACAGACGAAAGTGGGTCAAATTTAAAGAGCGGTGAAAGACAGAAATGCTTTAAACGGTCCCATCTCTAATGAAATTAAGGAGTTGAAAGTTTCTCTCTCCTTCCCCTTTCTCTCCCTTCTCACTAAAACAAAACCCTACCTCTTCTTCCATACGCCGCCACCCTTTCCCCCTCCTCCCCTCCTCGCCCACCTCCATTAATGGAGGTAGGAGGAACATGGAGGTAGGGGGAGCTCTCTTCTTTTGTTTTCTTCTCTGTTTTCTTCTTTTTTCTTCCAAAAAAAATGAAAAAAGAAATTGAAAGACCACCACCGCCGTCCACCGCCCGCCTCCACCTCCCCCTGCGTCAGCCACCATTCCGAGCCCGTCCGCCTCCGCCTACGTCAGCCACCACCGAGCCCATCCGCCTCGACCTCCGCACCCGACACCGGTTCACAAGCCCCACCCTTTTCACCCCGCCCGCCTTTGCCGTCGACAGCTGCTGTCGCCACCTCCTCCACCTGCCGCCGTTGCCAGCCGCCTCCGCTACTGCCTCCTCTGCCACAGTCCCACATCTCACTATCTTCCACCTGCGAGTCTCCCGTGTGGAGCTCGCTTCTCCTCGCCATTAGGCCAAGAGCTTTTTCTCCCGTTGTGGAGACACTTCTCCCTTTGTGGAGCCTCTTCCGATGAAGATGATGGTCTCGAATCGGTTGGACAAAGATAATGTAGAGTATTATAGATTTGGATTAATAGCCTTTTTGTGGTATGTTCTATAGATCTTTGGTCCAAGTTCGGGTTTATTTCGTTTTCTATCGGCTTTTGTTTCTGTTTTTTGTGGTGTGTTGCTCCGTGTGAGCCTTCTTTTCTCTACCGGATACTGTGTCACCGGAGAGACCCGTTGGCTATTTAGCCCCTGTATCTTTGTATATTAATGAAAGCAATCGTTTCCGAAAAAAAAAAAAAAGACAGAAATGCTTTGAGATTAAGGGGGGAATTTGTTGACTAATCTCAAAGTCCAAAAGAAAGGAGACAACAAAACACAAACCAAACTTAAGTAAAAGCAGGGAGACAAGAAAACATTCAACAAAAGAAAAGATGATCACACTTGGATTTGTATAAACTAGCCGAAAAGGAAGAAAAATATAAAAGGAAGAAAACTTATAATTGTTATGTGACTCACGTGCTTGTTTTGTAGTGGCAGTATAAATACTCATGATAGATGAGTGAGCTATGTAGAAGTAAGAAAGAAAAGAAAATTCTCGTTGATGTGCATGTATCACAACTGAGAAAATAAAAGAATCTACCAAGAAAGCAAATCCTCCTCTAGCAGTCTGTTATTATTCTATTTTCCTTCCTCCTTGTTCCATCTCACACAAAAATAACTAACATTATTTGATAACATTTTCGAAGAAGTGAAAAAAAAATTGCCTTTTCCGCCAATCAAATCAATTAATAAGAAAGAGCATAAATATACGTAAGCACAGTCTATGCCTAAGCTCAGTCCCAGATGAAAGCAGAGAGATATTATTGAACCAGAAGCCCTTCGTCTGTGAACTTTTCTCACCACGTTTTCCTCTTTCCCCTAAATTGAAAGCTTTAATGTATTTTTCTTGGGCTGAACTTTTTATTAATACAATGTTTGGGCTGCTTTTGTTCCAACTCAAGGCCCATCTATATTAATAAACACTCCACTTAACGTTTCCACCCATTTACATATATCTATTTTGCTTTTTTTTTTTAACTGTAAACAACTTTATATATATAAATTTGGGCCCCTTCCCACGTTGGGCCCGAGGCGGCCGCCTCACCGGCCTTATATAAGCTACGGGCCTATTGAGAGTGGGTATAAAAACATTACCCGGGTCGGATAAGAGGTCTCGAGTTTGGGTTTAAACACGAGCGTTATTTTGTACGGTATAATATTCTCACATATAGTAGAACTATTGTCTCTCCGTGGATGTAGGCGGTATCGGCCAAACCATGTAAAAATCTCGGTGTTCGACTTTAATTAATATCCTGAAACTGTCGCACGGTCCAAATACAACTATCGCTGGCCCGGAATTAATATTACCGCTCAACCCCAACAAGTGGTATCAGAGCCTAACCCTGCTGCTATTCTGAGTATGCTCTGTGGTTGCAGCTGTGCCTGAACTTCACCATCAGAAAAGATATCAGAAGGGATTATCGATCGGGGGTGCCAGTGTCAGACCCAGATTCAATGAGGTGATGCCTTGTGGTAGCAATAATGGTATAAGATGGTTATCGTTGATGGGATGCTCGGTGTCGAGTGGAGCTTGTGCGGCGGTAGAGTTTTGGCGAGTTATGGCAATACAGCTGTGAGGCATGTCGCTAGCCTTTCCTGGGAATTATCTGATCAGTACTATTTGGGTCGGGCTGTTGAATCTCTGCAAGGATAATAGCGACGGGTGACAGCAAAGTGCGACAGTACGCAGGTGCGGGAGGTTTCACTCCGCGGCAGAGAAGAGTGAAGGATGTGCTCATTTGTCAAGGCTGGGTGATAAGCTTTGATGGGAGACGAGAAAGTCGGAGTAAATGACGGAAATTTTGGGGTCAAGATGTGTCGAAAGAGAAAGATGTAAGGCCCTTTAACGTCTTACATTTCTTCCTGACTTGGATGATAATTTGGTCACAACCATCTCGTACGAGCCAGTGAAGGCAGTGGATGGTGGAGTCAACTCTTTTGGAGCAAGAAAAGAGAAGGCGGTCAAATTATGGTGATAGTCGGGTGTTGGCTATACATGGGTCGTAGATGAAGGTGATACGCCAGGGGATTTGGAGACAACAGCAGGTCCAAATCCAGGTGGTGGGAAGGGCATGTGATGCTACAAGTGTGTTGAGCCGAGACACATCAGTAGAAACGGTCCGACTTGGAGGAAGGACAAGCGGCTAGGAAAATTCCACATGCGGGTAGCACACGGTTCATCTTGGAGACGTTCTCACAATCTCTAATGATGGCGCTCGTTTTGAGGAAGAAGGATATTAAATTCGGGTTTGCCCAAGAGAAAATTTTGATGCGTTCCGGAAAATGCGAACGGTTTTTTTCGATCTCCATGGGCCGATGGATATTGCTGTGTTGTTTGGTGTGTTGGAACTGGGAAGATCAAAATGATTGACGGAGCGGTACGCTTTTTGGATGGTGTGACGTTGTCTCAAAGTTGCGTAGAATTTAATATTCTTGAGCCAGTCAGATTCCAGGGCTACGGAGTTTTCATAGCAGGGGGAGTCTGACAAATTACACATGGTGGAAATGATCCTACCAAAGGAAAAGAGTGCAAAGGTTTTGTATCGTCTCGACGTGAGTATGGTATATAATACTCAGACTTCGATGGTTCACGAAAATCGCGCGCGTGGTATAAAGGCAGACGATGGTGAGAAGGAAAATCCTGTTGGGGAAGGGGTTGCATCGAAGTCCATCTTTGGGAATCGACGGGTCGAGTCGGTTCAACATAGCTGCACATAAGATTGGCCGCTGAATGAATCAAGTGGGGTAGGATCGGAATTCTTGATTCGGATTATGTGTAGGTGCTATAATGAAGGCTAATGGATATTCGTGGTATTTACGAACGAGTTACTCTCATTCTCGGATTCGCTGGAGTGCTCTCTAAAGAAGACGCAAATGTTAAAAATGGGGGAGACTTGTTGACTTTTCAACATCGAAGAAGCAAAATTGGAGATCTCTTTTCCTACGACTTTTGCAATGACACAACTTGTTTCGTTTCTTAGCTCATGGTGTTGCCTATATATAGGCTTGTGCTGATGGTGTAAAATCTCACACCAAAATTGAGAGAAATAGAGAGCGAGTGAGGGAGAGAGAAAATGAAAGAGAAAAAGAAAAAGAAAAAAGAGAAATCTTGTCCGGACGGATAAGAGTGAGAGCGGGTGTAGTTTTTACTAGGTAATTGAGAGTTGGTATAAAAACATTACCCGGGTCGGGTAAGGGGTCTCGAGTTTTGGTTTAAACATGAGCGTTATTTTGTACGGTGTAATATTCTCAGATATAGTAAAACTATTGTCTCTCCGTGGATGTAGGCAGTATTGGCTGAACCACGTAAAAATGTCCGTGTTCTTTCGCTGTCATTTCGGCTTTAATTAATATCCTGATAAACTGTCGCGGTGTCCAAATACAACTACCGCTGGCCCGGAATTAATATTACCGCTCAGCCCCAACATATCGATGTCCACGTAGTTTTACAGATTGGAAATTTTCACCATTGTCATATGAACTGCGAAAAGTTTCTCCTAAATAGTTAGAAAAACGCGGAATTTGCAAGTTCGTTAAAGTAAATGTTTCTTTGTGCAATTAATTTGAAGTTGTAATTTGTTACTAATACGTGTTTTGGAATTTAGCGGAGTTTTTTTCCTATAGTCGAACTCATTTTACTTTTCAAAATTTTCCCAATATTGACCATTGATAATTTATTACCGATTTTCTGTTTCTGAGTTTCAGTTGTTAATTTTATTTATGCAGATGTTTATCCTTGGCAATTGGCATTGACTGAACTAAGTTTCAAGAATTATGAGCAGAAAAACTCCCATTCACCTTATATACATGGTCTGCAGAAATTTCACAGGCTTAGGAAGAAAGAAGAGACGTAAAAATGTACAAAGGACGCTTTAAAATCAACCAATAACCACATATTTTACAGACACACGCCTAAGAACAACATAGTATCGAAAGCCCAGACAAACTCTTGGGACATAGATTAGATACATATACTTGGGACATTTGTGTTAAAGACAATCTTGAAAGACCTTGGACCTTTTACATTATCATATATAACAACAGGTCTAAATAATATACAACAACATCGAGATAGTTATTTGCTTTTAGAAAGGCGGGAAAAACCAACCAATAGTCAGACCAACCAAAAATCCAGTACCGACAAGGCTCATACCGACAGCAAAAGCAATTGCACATTTTCTTACAGAGCGTTTAGGTCGTCCATGGTTCTTTTTCGAGCCTGCCTTTTGATGATTCTTCCTTGTTGTGTTGCCTTTTGTACGAGGCCAACTTGAGAATTTTGGAGTGGTAAGAGATTTGGCATGACCGTTGCTCTTGAGCGTAAGGCATATCGTCTCAAGTTGCAATAAACGAAGCCATTGTCTATAAGCAAAGAGGCAAGAAGCTTGTTGGAAAAAGAGACGTGATCCTTTTCGTCGCAAGCTACTTGGGCTAATTTTTCAGCCTCTCTAGCACGTGTTTGGGAATGGCACAGTGCTTCTAACAGCTGGGCTCTGCTGAGGTTACCACTCGTTGGTTCAGAGGTATCCGATGAAGATGATGATAACACCTTGGCTGGATTGAACCTATTGCTGCTGCAGAGGCGAAAACAAGATTGCAGAAACCTTACAGGTTTTGCTGAATGAAGAAGTTTACCTCTTTTATAAGTGCATTTTTTATTTTTGAAATTGAAAAAAATACCTGGAAGTTCCTTTAGGCTCATATTCCAGGCACTGTGCAAGTCCTTTCTTTTCAACCATGGTTTAAACTACCGAAGTACCATTTTCTTCACTTGTCATCTGTGTGGGAAATATTTGTGTGTGTGACTGAAGGGAGATTCCCACGAGAGATACTCGTTTCTTCGATGTTTAAATGTTCAACTTGATGAAATCGAGGTAGATCTCTATCTGATGACACCTTTTCTGCAAGACCGGACTTACCAATGAGGTGAGCCCTTTGAGAAACATTCAACCCTACATCGTTTTTATCAGCTGTTTGCCACCACGGTTCTATCTTCTTATGTTCGATCCAATCCAAATCAGATGAAGCTTCTCTGACATTTCAACAGGGACAGACCCGAATTATTCGAAAGCCATAGAGTAGGCATTTGAGAGAAGATGGTCATCGCTCATCATATAGCTAACTTTCTGCAACGAGTACGAAGAATCATGTTTGGAAAAAGAAGCATAATATTCATCAATGAGTTGCTTCTCTATGTTTTCTTCTTCATATGGCTTAACGTCACTCGAATTCACCTGCTTCACCTCTGCCTCCGACAAATTCAGTTCATCATGAGATGAAACAAGTCCATGATTGTTCAACCACCATTTTGCACTGTGAACAAAGTTTGGGCTTGAACAGTCGCCTTTACAAGACTTTGCCCGTGGATGAAAAAGTACGATTTGTATACCGAATCACTAAATTTTCCACCAGATTCTGAGGTCAACGCAGACATGGAGCGTATACTCAGCACCAAAAGTTACTACAACATTCAAAGCAATAAGAAATTCAGCAGGCTGTGGTCACATAATTTTTCATCTTCATCTTCAATGTCATCTTCGCCGAGAGCTTGATCTGGATAACAAGTATGGGTTAGGCCTGTATTCCAAAAAAGAACAAAAAAACGAAGATGCAAAAAAACACGAAAATCATTGGAAAGATCCAAAATTTTAAGCTGCCGCCAATCTGAAGCTCGCACTAAAACTTTCCGGGAAACAAAAGTCACGCCAAACTCCTATACCAACCGATCACCGCCAATTTCGTAGTGATAAGCAACAAAAGACGGTCAACTGAATTCAGTTACACAATCAAGTCGATGGAAGATCAATCCGTACCCTTAACACGTAGCTAAAAACAATGTCAAAGAAGAGAAAATCAAATGCAAAAGAAACCTGATCGAAACAACCTTCGATGAATCCTCGTCCTGCAGAATAGGAAGAATTGTAAAAATGAACGGAATTGTGCTGGAGTGAAGTCTCGCAATCAGCAACAGATAACGATTGGATTCAATTAGATCTTTTTATTTTCCTACTCTTTTTCTTTTTGGTTACTTCAGTTTGCTTCAGCGCGCACACTTGCTAAGTTATAAGTCGCTCGTTTCAGAACGACGATAAGTTGGAATGTCGTTAATTTTTTTTTTTTCAAACGAAAGTAATTTGATTTCACTGGCAAAAACGTTTTACAAACGGCTAAAGAGCCAATGAGATGCTCCTTGTAACATTGCAAAATTAAGGAGGCATCAAACCACGGTCTAACAATGTAGCCCCGAGGGCGAAAACAAAAGCGAGGCTCCAATAGCTTGAAAGTTTTAAAACTTGCAGTAAAGAACAAATAGTATGAACACAAAATTGTCTGGCTTCAAACACAAAATACCGCAAATAAACATAAAAATGGGACGACGAACATTTCGAGAAGCAAAACGTGGATAAAGGAAAACATATCATAGTATCCAAATATTCCTCTCGATACATAATATAGCAAGTCATTCAAGTTTAGAGAAATGGCGATCTCAAGTATGTTTTCCACAACTTCACTTGGAAAAACTCCTTCCGCTGATTACAGTCAATGGTACAGTCAAAAGAATTCATAAGCAATGTAACATTATGGATAACAATCAGCAACTTTGACAAACTCAAGAATTTCAAGCTGACATCAAACGATTAGGCATGTAGCTTGTAGCACCTTCAATCAGAAAAAAGCCATTTACATTATCTGACAAATTCTCATGAGAAAAGTGCGCTGAAATTAGAGATCGTTCTTGAGCTCATTATCATCAATAATTCAACTTTTTCGAGTCATATAAAACCCCAAAATATCAAATGTCGTTAATTGTTCAAACATGTTCTTCAAAGAAGTAGCTGCCATATCAATAATAACAAAAAATAATCAATTTAAAGGATTCCTCAGACTATGACCTTTCTTCAACATGATCATTTTCGTCAAATTGTCTTTTTCTAATGATACGACGCTTTGATGATAGAAGGCTCAATATCCATCTCCAGTGCAATATCTTTTGCAACATTCCTAGAAGAAATAAACCCTCTTCTCTTACTTGCTAAAAATAGTCATCACATTTTCGACATGCTCCAAAGTAAGGTCAATCACATTGATTTAGATTGTAAACTTCTTACATCACATGTTTTGGTAAATAAGAGAATATACCAAATGACCAACAGTAAAATTCAAAACTTTCAAGTGCACCCACCAAACTTTGCGCTTCGCTAGTTGAAAGGCATCATCGCAAGATGTGCACAATTCTAACAAATAGACCTATTGAGGAGCTTGAAATCTAATTGCTTTGAACTTTTAATTCACTCTCCCAACGCGTTACACAAAGATTTCACAGTTAACTGGAAAGTTATTAAGTAAAATATTCCATCTTTTGGGAGAACTTGAAAACAATCATATATTCGTTGAACAACACCAAAAAATGATTTAGCTGTAAAACAAGAGTGTGCTATATCACTAAGTGTGAGATTAAGACTATGACAAGCACATGGCATATATAATGCTCTAGGATTTTATTTTCAAGTAATCGCTTTTGACCCTTTATTTTTCCCTTTATGTAGAACCATTGTCATAACTTGTCCCCTTATATTTCAATACTAGATCAAGTGATCTTAGCGCATTTAATAATCGTTGTAATCCTATCGCTATAATCCGCCGGAAGTATCATCTACCTTCAAAAAACTCTAAAAAGTATTCATCTATTTTATTTCATTAGTTGACATGTTAACACATCGAACTACTAAAAGACATTTGTCTCTCCATTACTCAACTTTCGTGAATAATAAGAGTAAGAAAAATCCTTTGAGAGGTTATCCTTAGGGAATACAAATATTCAAATCTCTAGTAGGCCCCTTATCAACTAAAATATCCCTAGTTTTATTATCAGATTATCCAATTTCTAGGATAGTATATGTCTATATGAGTCTTGGTTGTTCCTGAGCGAACTTCAGATTGCATCATTAGATGAAAATGCATTGCTAACATTCATCAAACTGACACTATTGTCAAACCACTGTTTTCAGTATTCTAGCATGTTAAATGATTCACGCAATATTCATGATCCTCATCCACACTAGACTGTTCTCTTTTGACAACAAATTTATCAATTGCTCCTTTCTGCGATTCTATAAATTTTCTTGCTGATGTTTTCTTTTTCTCTTTGATACCAGACAAATGCTTACTAGATGACAAGCTTAGTTAATCAAAATACCCAAACAAGAAAGGAGTGCACGATGTCACAAATCACAAATGAATAGGAAATAATAACACCTGATTATTTAAAATCCCAGTATCGGCCTAGATACTTAGATTGCTGCTTTTTAATTCCCAATCGAAATCCCCAAGAGCAAACTGTAAGGGAAATCACAAATAAAAAAGCATAGGGTTAATGACAAGAAAATTTTGTTAAATAACAAAAAGTGGGCGATTTTACATACCTGATACCTCTTTGCGAGATTGAACTCGGGATGTTGGTGCGGATCTTATTGTTGAAAAAATTGAAGTCAGTGACAGTGACTCAGTAATGGGCTCAAGAAGAAAAACGACGAGATACAGAGCTGCAATGTTTTCGCTGGAAAGATAATAAGTAATACCGTTGATCTCTCTCTTCTATGTATATAATTACTATTTGTGGGCTTATCATTTTACTAGCGCATGTTTATTATTTGAGTATGTGGGCTAGTATTTGGGCTGTAGATTAATTATAGACCAATCTTGATATTTTTGGTTTATGGGCATTCTTTTTTTAAAAGTTATTGACTACTTAGCATAGTAGTCTATATATATGGCACCCTTTATGACTGGGCCTGGGGCGGTCGCCCCTTCGCCCCCCTTCAGGGCCGGGCCGCATCAACCACTCATCAATGAGTAAAACGAATAAGAGGTGAAGTACAAAAGAAAACTTGGAAAATAACAAAAGCAAGCAAAAACTTCAAAAGTCAAGTGGATGACAAACTTGGATCTGGCTTCAACCAAAGCACCGCAGAGGAAAATGCAAGTGGGACGAGCTGGTATTCTCGAGCCACAAAGAATGCCAAGGAAAAACCCGTTCATAGTTTGGAGCAGCTGAGCCAAGAAATGCAGTCCAAGTTTAGAGAAATGGCATCTTCAAATTCCCACACTGCCAACATTGTTGCGAGCCTATGGACAAAGTCTTCAGCGCTTCCCCACTTGTGGCTTCCGTCAAAAAGTCAATGCATCTTAACTTAATATCAGTGAATTCATGCCATTCAGAGACAGCCATTTCCACCGCCTCATTTTCTGGCTTAATTCCTTAGAGAACACCATACGTCGCTATCATCATCAAAAAGAAATTAAAAAAGTAACTTACTCCTTAAAAATAGGGAAATAGACGGCCGAGATCACACATGAAACATAAGGACTAATCCTATGCTGTGCTGCATGTGAGCATAGTGACGCAACCACTTCAAAGATATGCTTAAATATGATTGGTCCACCTAACATCGGATGACATCATAGTTGATCTATATATATCGACCTCTCCCCTCAGTTCTGTGATTTTTTCTTTCTTCACATAAGAGATGAACGGACGTGTTTTTAAGAGAGTGGAAAAGCAGAGAAGAAAGGTTACAGCAAGATCATCTTCATTTCTTGATGAACTTCATTACATCATTTTTGTACATAAAGTAGAGTTGAAAACAAAGACAAAAGTGTCAACATAAACCCATGCTTTTGACTACCTAACACAACATCAAAGCATGGTCAAGGTCATCCAAGATTTTTCAAAAGGAAATATCTACCCATCATTATCTAAGGAAAAATATTAATAATATTTAAAAATATTAATACTCCTCCTTAAGATTTTCCTAATGACACCTAAATCACGTCTTAGAACTTCAAACCTTCCTTTAGGTAAAGACTTCGTTAAAATATCAGCATGTTGATCTTCGGAAGAACAATGAATTAGCTTGACTTCACCATCTTCTCGGCTTGTCGTATTGAGTGAAACTTGACATTTATATGCTTTGTCCTTCCATGTTGCACCGGATTCTTTGCCATAGCAATAGCAGATTGATTATCAACATAGATAACCGTTGCTAATTCTTGATCCTGCTGAAGATCTTTAAGAACTTTTCACAGCCATATCGCTTGATTTGCAGCTGCAGCAGTAGCTATATATTCGGCTTCCGCTGTTGATTGTGCTACAACTTCTTGCTTTCGACACATCCACGAGAATGCTCCTGAACCAAATGAGAAAATATATCCATTTGTGCTCTTCATATCATCAGCACAACCAGCCCAATCGCTGTCCACATAGCCCACAAGCTCGCCTTTTTCAATACGAGAATACCATATGCCATAGTCGTGGGTACCCTTAACGTACCTGAGTACTCTTTTTGCTGCCCTCATGTGAACTTGACCAGGGGATTGCATATAACGTGATAAAACGCTAGCAGCGTACATGAGATCGGGTCTGGTCACGGTTAGATATAGCGAACTTCCAACCAAGCTGCGATATAAAGTTCAATCATCTTCATCGCCTTTGTCATCTTTCGAAAGCTTTTCATTCTGAACAAGAGGTGTAGGCACCGACTTGCTCCTCTCCATCTCGAACTTCTTTTCAAGAGCATATTTCTTCTGTGAAATAAAAATTACATCAGAAGAAGAATCGATTTCCATCCCCAAGAAATATTTAATATGTCCCAAGTCAGACATCTCGAATACATCTTCCATGACTTGCTTGAACTCCTTGATCATCACTTCGTCGTTTCCCATTACTAACATGTCATCCACATAGATAGATAGAATCAGTACTTTGCTGTTTTTTGTTGTTTTAACATACAAAGTAGCTTCATTATCACTTCGAACAAAGCCATCTTGTGTAAGATGCGAGTCTATCTTGTTGTACCAGCCCGTGGAGCTTGTTTGAGCCCGTACAATGCTTTATGTAGCTTGTACACCTTGTTTTCGAAGTTCTTTGACTTGAACCTTCAGGTTGTTCAACGTACAGCTCCACCTCAATATCACCATTTAAAAATGCAGATTTTACGTCAAGATGAAAGACATCCCATTTGAATTGAGCAGCCAATGCAAGTAGCAACTTGTAATTTCGTGTCTCGCAACTGGTGCAAACGTATCGCCAAAGTCTACTCCCGATAATTGAGAGTATCCCCGACCAATCTTGCCTTGTGCTTGTTTATGCTTCCATCCGGATTGAACTTGCTTATGAAAATCCATTTGACTCCAATGATATTCTTATTCGAAGGTCTTGGAACTAAGGTCCAAGTCTGATTTTTTTTCGATCATTGCCATCTCCTCCATTGATCATACTTCATCGCTTCTTCGAACGAGGAAGGCTCAAGCATAACATACCTGCATTTTTCATATATCTCAGACAAAGATTTGGTCTTTGAGATAGGAGAATCAGGAGGTGAGTCTTCATCAGCATTGAAGCTCGGTCGATGACCTTCAATGGCTTTGATGAGGACGAACTTTGCCAAATTTCATCAAGTTCAGAACACTTCTTTTCCCAATTCCAATGAGAGAACTCGTCGAACACAACATCCCGCTAACAGAAATTTACTTGAGTGTAAATTAAAAACTCTGTAGCCTTTTACCATTGAAGCATAGCCAAGAAATATTCCATCCTCGGCTTTTTGCTCTAACTTGGATCTTTTCACATCAGGAACATGCATATAGCACACTGAGCCGAATGTCTTGAGGTGTTTAGATGTCGGCTTAACACGACTCCAAGCTTCAATTGGCGTCTTTCCTTCGACGGCTTTCGTCCGTAACCTGTTCAATAAATATATCGAAGTATTAACCGCTTCAGCCCAAAATTTCAGCTGTAGCTTTTTGTCCGTCATCATGCTCCTAGCCATTTCCACACGGTTCTGTTTTTTCTTTCTGACATGCCATTTTGTTGCGGCAAGTAAGGCACGGTCAGCTGCTGTCCAATTCCCATTTCAACGCAAAAATCATTGAACTCGTCCGATGTATACTCCTTTCCGTTGTTCGATCTTATACACTTCAAGTTGCAGCCGCTTTGCACTTCCGCCATGGCCTTGAACTTCTTAAAATAGAGAAAACTTCACTTTTATTTCTCATAAAGTACACCCATGTCATCCTTGAGAAATCATCGATAAAAAGTATGAAATAATTATTTTGGCTCAAGGATTCCGTACTCATTGGCCCACATACATCCGTATGAACCAATTCCAATTTCTCTTTAGCTCGCCAAGTAGATTTTGAAGGAAAAGAGAGCATGTGCATTTTACCAAGCTTGCAAGCACGACAAACATCATCGACATCAATTATAGATGGTAAATCCCTCGTTAAGCCTTCCATCGACATCCTTCTAAGAGCTGAAAAATTTAAAATGGCCATATCTTCTATGCCAATGTATAGAATCATCATTCGAAACATAGTTAACATCTTCACACTTTTCGTTAAACTTCAAAGGAAAACTCTTATCGATCATAGGCACTGTAGCGAATAACACATCATTCTGATCGCGCACAACACATGTGTTGTTTTTGAGTAAAGAGAATATCCATTTTCAACCATTTGTGCGACACTCAAGAGATTTTGAGTTAAATCTGGAACAGAGAGAACATCGGTAATATGCTTTGTACCCCGCTTAGTGTTGACTGATATCGATCCTTTTCCTTTGGCTTGGATGAGCTTGCCATCTCCAAGTCGAACATTCGTCTTGATGGATTTGCTCAGGCTTGAAAATATTTCTTCGTCTTTATGTGACATGTGCACCCACTCTCAATTAGCCATATCTCTTTATTTTTTACGTCATTAACATGCGAAGCCATAAAGATCCGTTCACAAGTTTCCACCTGATCGTCGGAGAAGTTAGCTTGTTGTGTCTGAGCATTAACTTGTTTTTTCAGCCTACAATTCTTTTCAATATGCCCCATCTTTTTACAGTTATTGCATTGAATAGGTCCTTTTCCCTTATACCAACAATCCTTCTCAACATGGTTGTTCCTAAAGCATATTTTGCAAGGTTGTGCTTGCTTTGCTTTATCTCTGTAATGTTCAGCACCCTTCCCTTTGACATCCTTATCGCTTCCGTGCTTTTTGACTTGTTTCCTTTGGCTTTCACTAAAGGCTGGAAACGCACCTTCTGTAGTACCTTCTTCTCTCATATTTGCCCTTTTTTCTTGAGTTTGAAGCTTGCTAATGAGTTTGGCGACGGATAGACTTTTAAGGTCACACGATTCTTCGATAGCTGAAATCTTTGCCTCAAACTTCGCAGGCAGACTTATCATAATCTTTTCGACCACCTTTGCATCACTAAAATCATCACCCATCAACCTTATTTTGTTAACAAGGTCTAAAAGTTTGGATGAGTACTCTTTGACGGAGTCCCCATCCTTCATTCTCAACATTTCCCCTTTTTAAGGTTAAGAGTTTGATTGTCTTCACCCTATCGCTTTCTTCGAACTCATCTTTCAACTTGTCCCAAGCTTCTTTAGGATTTTCACAAGCCATGATTCTTGTGAAAATAGTGTCCGAAAGAGCTGAGTGCAAACGTGTAAGAGCTCAACCTTGGGCGACACATTTCCGGTAACATGGGTCGCCCATACTCAAATAAAAAAAATTTAGTTGTTAATGGGCGACTCATGTTTCGTTAACATGAGTCGCCTATGTGATAAAAAAATTTGGTTGTCGTTCGTGGGCGACTCATGTTACGAGCAGTTGGCCGTGACACGAGGCAGTGAGTGCCTCTGGGGGTTGTCACGGCCGTAACCATGTGAAATAATTTCTCGATCGTAAGTTTCTCGATCGCAAATACCACTGTTTAACGGGGAAAGCGAGACTTCAAGGGCTACAATACCGTTGAATGACATGGAACTGAGAGATATTGTTGCTCACATCAAGCATCACGGCCGTGACTGAGCATGCCAGAGGCCGTGAATCTCGGCAGAGAGCTAAGATGAAAAGACCCTACATGTGTCACGGCCGTGAGCCTTTGTGCGAGTGGCCGTGATTCACGGCAGTAAGTTCACTGTCCCGTTTCACGGCCGTGACACCTCATGCAAGTGGGCGTGAACCTCCGCCCGCCCATCTGCCCGCCCAGTGAGCGCGCGGCGGGCCGAGGCCGCATGCCCAGGGTGCTCGCGCGGTGTGGGCCAGCACATCACGGGGCAATCCCCTCACACAGCCACCTCATCCGACACTGAGTCCGTTGAGGAGATCAGACTTATAAGAAGCACGGTGCGCGCGCGGTGCCGAGGCGTGCCGCCCATGGGGCGCGCCCAGTGCCCAGGTGTCACGGCCGTGACCACTGACCTACCAAGCCGTGAAGGACCATTCATGGCCGTGAAAGTGGGTGTAAGAGGCCGTGAATGCCGGCAGAAGTCGATTTTTAAGCCCAATATTGTCACGGCCGTGAACAATAAGCCCCAAGCCGTGAACGGAGGCAGAAACTGCTTTTCCTCAGTACCAAATGCTGTCACGGCCGTGAATTTGGTTAGATGAGGCCGTGAACATCGGCACAGCGCGCGCGCACATGGGCGGGCACGATGGGCGGGCCCATTCACCGCGCACGCACCACGGGCGGAGTGCCTCGGCACCTCCGCGCACCACGGGCGGGCGGCCTCGGCACCGCGCGCGCCCCGTGGGCGAGCACCCTGGGCATGCGGCCTCGGCCCCCCGCGCGCGCACTTGGCGGGCACCACGGGCTGGCGGCCTGGGCACCGCGCGCGCACATGTTTTGTTTTTCCATTCTGGCTGTGCTCTTGTTGGGACCTGTGGGATGTCTGGGCTGTTTGGTGTTACGGTGTGCTGCCTGGTCGTTTGACCATTACCGTTTGGTGCGTCATGAGCACGGCCGTGACACATGCGTGCCGTGGCCGTGACGCACAGCAGAGGCTGAGTTTTGGCCTCGACATGGTCACGGCCGTGACCATTATGAGCCAGGACGTGAAGGGGGGCGCGTGGCCTCGGGACAGCGTGCACATGGGCGGGGCACCGCGCGCCCATGGGCGCGCCCAGTGCCCAGGCCGCCCGCACATGGTGCGCGCGCGGTGCCCAGGCCGCCCGCCCATCGTGGCCGCATTGAAGAAAATACATACATCTAATAGCTCTAGATCGTCCTTTCTCCGAATCTGTATTTACCCGATTTTTTAAAAAAAATCGGATCTTTTGGGTATCGGGTGGTCACGGCCGTGACACTACTGCACCAAGCCGTGACGAACGGCAGTGAGCTCATTTTTTGCCCCGAGAGTGTCACGGCCGTGACCTGCGCTCGAGTAATGGCAGTGACCTCATCCACGGTTCCTCCCATAACCAAATCGATGTCACTCACGGCCGTGACACTACTGCACCAGGCCGTGACAGTCACGGCCGTGACTGTATGCAGGAGGCCGTGAATGCTACCAGAATGCCCATTTCTTGCTCGATGTCACGACCGTGAACCCTGATGTACGAAGCCGTGAATGTGAACAGAAAGTTCAAGGAATGTGTCACGGCCGTGAGCGTTTACGACGGAGCAGCCGTCGCAAAAAGGAAAAACAGAATTAAAAAAATAACTTCTGCAACGGAATCCGTCGCAAAACATATTACCAACGGTTTGTCGACGGCACATCCGTTGAAATATATATATATATATATATATATGTTCCCTCCGTTTTTCGACGGCATTGCCGTCGAAAACTTCCAAATCGTCCAATAAAGTCTGGTTGCTTTTTCTGACGTTGAATTCGGAGTTGTTGCCATCTTCTGTTGGTTTTGTGCCAACACACCAGTGATTACGGGTTCTGAGATGTTGTCTTCAGAAACCAACGGGATACTTTCCTAGATAACCCATAAATTCACGATATCCTATCTAATACAGTTCACTATTAATAAAATCTATGTATTAAAGCCTGCATTAAGACATCGGTCCGATGTTCAGGAGGCCGCTTAGGACGCTGAGGTCCAAGACGGTGATCATCGGAACGACAGGTCACGGCCGTGACACTCTCGGGGCAAAAATTGAGCTCACTGCCGCTCGTCACGGCCTGGTGCAGTAGTGTCACGGCCGTGACCCGAATTTCGACGGAATTTCCGTCGAAATCTATAATATTATTAATTTTTTATTTTCGGATTTCGACGGATTTTCCGTCGAAATGTCACGGCCTGGTGCAGTAGTGTCACGGCCGTGACCCGATCCCGAAGGCCAACGTAATAGGACCGGAATCCTATGATGTTATCCCATGCTAATGTATTCAGAGCGTGCTGCCTTCGACATTCCGTGTTGCGGGCACTTCTTCAGTAGTGCCTTGTATCGCTCCCATACCTCGTAGAGATTTTCTGAGTCCTTCTGGTGGAAAAGGATATCTCTGTTTTCAGTCTTAGCACCTTCGACAACGGAAAGTAGTGGCCGATGAATGCCCAGCCATGCTTCGCGCCCGATGGGGCGCTGAAGACTTCTCGCGGGCCTGCCAACCGGGCCCAGGCCCGAAACACCCAAAACAGGCCCACGCGGGTTACTGGTGGGATACTATCAGGTACTCGAGGATCCCACTACGATGACCTCACGAAATTGAGATTTGCAAAATCCATAGGTGTTGAGAGTGAAAGTAACACCGTCACTTCATTGCATAATACCCGTGAGAGTCGGGCTTAAAAAGGATCATCAACGTGTACTGATAGGGAGAGAAAGTGTTCTGAGCCTTAACGGGGCCGTGACACCTTGTGCACGTGGCCGTGACAACCACCAGAGGCTGAAAGCTGAAGCAAGTCACGGCCGGATCCCTTGCTAGCATGCGCGGGTCTCCCGGATTTCGGTCACCACCCTGGCCGACCGAAATCATGTTTCGGTCGGGACTTGGCCGCTGCGGGGCCCACTGACCACCGCGGGGCCCACCAAGAATAGGGTTTACGTTGATGATGAAGCAAGTGGGTGGGTGTGAAATGTCGGATTTATTTATGAAGATTTAAAAAATACTATCTAATTGTTTTCGATCGAAGGTCCTAACATATTAAGCAAATTTTGGAAAAAATTGTAAGTATCTCTCGGAAAGGACGGAATATGTTTATTACGGACACTTTGGATAGCAGAAACAACAGCTGAGTCCAAACAATGGCTTAGTAAAAATCCGTTGCGGCCAAGCCGGCGAGTTCCTTGGGGGAGTCCGAGTACGCCGCCGCCGCGGGTACTGAAAGCTAGGCGCCACGTTGATATGGGAAGCACTGAAATTTGCCACGGATAGTCCGTCGCGGGGATTTGCTACAGAAAAATCGACGCAAAACCGTCGCAAAACGTTGCAACGGAATGGTGGTCGCAGTTTTGCAGCGGATAAACGGTTGCAAAGTGCCGTCGCCAATTTGCGTCGGATAATCCGTCGCTCAGTTTTGCGACATGTCACGGCCGTGACACAGTCGGGCACCATTTTTGGTCGCCACTGCCGGTCGTCACGGCCACGTGCAAGGTGTTCACGGCCGTGACAACGACATGGGCATTTCTCGGACTGACGAGGTGAATTAGCGCGGATGTTGGGCCGTTAGCCCATTAAATTGGGCCTCATCGGTGATGAAAAAGTGATAATCGGCCCATTTATCATTCCATTTTTTATAAACAATCACAGATAATGGGCCTCCCCGCGGGACTTGTTATATTATTCCGTCTGGATCGCCGGGGCCTATCTGCGGGCACCATGGGCACGCTCCTGGGCACCATGGCGGAGCTGTCGGGGCACTTGTGATTTTTTTCTTCCCGCGGAGCACGTGCTTGAAATTTTTCCCATCCAGTCGCCAACGCGCCGTACTCGTAAAATTTACTCGAAGAAGCTTTCCAGCTCAGCGAAGCAGAGACACGGAGAGCAGAGATGCGAAGAACAAAGTCGTAATTGCAGACTCAGACGCAAGTGAAGAGCAAAGAAAATATCGATCCAAACTTAAACTTGACTGACTTTGGGCGACTGTTGTCGCAGTAACAGTCGCCCATAATCGAGGTATAGGCGACTATTGCTTAGTTATAACAGTCGCCCATAGACATAAAAACTAAAAAAAACGTTATATAAAACAGGGATGGGCGACTCTTAGACTAACAACAGTCGCCCATTGTGGCCGCGTGCCCATGGCGCCCGCACATGCTGCGCGCGAGGTGCCGAGCCGCCCGCCCTCGGTGCCGGCTGGTGCGCGCGTGGTGCCGAGGCAGCCCCGCCCGTGGTGCTCGCTCGGCTGTGGTGCCAGCTGGGGGCGCGCGCTGCGCGCGCGGTGCGGGGCAGCCCGCCCGTGTTGTTTAGGGTGTGGAGGAAAATCTCTGTATTGTTTCATGAATTCTGGAAAATATCGAACTTGGAAAAGCTATTGAATTTCCGACGGAATTGCCGTCGGAATATGTTTATATCGTTTTTTGTTTTTCAATTCTGAATTTTGTTTTATATTTTCGATTTTCCGACGGAACCTCCGTCGAAACGAAATCCATTCTTGCCACAAGCTTTTAATAATATGGCCGTCATCTGTCATTACGTGCGACTATCTAGGAAAAGGCCAGGAAGTACGTAAAAAAAATGTAGGAGGCCAAATTCATATTTCTTGTAGGCCCATGACATTTTGAGATATTTGAAGCTTTAAAGGCTCCTTAACACCCATAGAGGCGAATCCTCAGGATTCGACTCGAGGATTGGGTGGAAGTCTCGTACAGTCACAACCTCAAGTGACTGTGAGCCAACCCCAAGAGTCAGTGGTCACGGCCGTGACAGTACTGCACCAGGCCGTGATGAGCCTCTAAGTCAGAATCCGGGCTAGAAGCGACGCAAACGCCCGCCGCCCGATCGCCGACCCACAGTAGGGGCCTCCCGGCCCCGAGGGGCACGTGTCGTTGGCCGAACCGCCGCGGCGCCTATGTGCTTCAATTTGTTTTTATTTATCTCATAGGCGACTGTTTCTTCCTTAGAAACAGTCGCCTATGTGCTTTAATTTGTTTTTATTTATCTCATAGGCGACTGTTTCTACCTAGAAACAGTCGCCTATGTGCGACGGAATTTCGACGGAACGCCACCGTTGCTAAAAGGCACACTTCACGGCCGTGAATCACCTCGCAGGAGGCCGTGAACGTGGGCAGTGAGAGTAAGAAGAAGTAAGCCTCCAGTGTCACGGCCGTGAACCCTGATGTACGAAGCGCGTAAAAAAGGGGGGTGCAACACGAGGACTTCCCAGGCGGTCACCCATCCTAGTACTACTCTCGCCCAAGCACGCTTAACTTCTGAGTTCTGATGCGCACTTATGAGCGCAGACGTGGCTGGCCCAGACGTCATTTTGCGACGGAAGGACCGTCGCAAAGTCCGTCGCTAACTCTGTTTTTCATTTCCCCCCCCCCCTTTAGCGACGGGATTGCCGTCGCAGAACGGCCATGACACTTGAGGTCTTTTCTTTATTTAAGTCTCTGCTGTCGTTCACGGCTTCGTGCATGCCCAGTCTTCTTAGGCTTAGCGGGCTATTATAGGAAGTTCATCCGAGCCCCTTTCTCGAGGGCGTTTTGGCGAAAATCGACGAAATCATACTGATGTTAGTAATGATACGAAAGTTGTGTCATCAGAGTCTGAACACACTAAGGATCAGTCTAATGAGGTGATTGCTGGTCATAGTGGTGCTGTTACAAGTGGCTCAGTTATCAGCTCGGGTCCTTCGAAAATGGAGAAAAGCATGTCGTTCGTCGAATTTTTGCTCTTACACAGTCACGGCCGTGACACATGTGGGCCATGGCCGTGACGCACAGCAGAGGCTGAGTTTTTGGCCCCGACATGGTCACGGCCGTGACCACTTTGACACAGGCCGTGAAGGCTGTTGTCACGGCCGTGCGGGTCCCACCAAATTTACCCCGTGGGTCGATCTGTCATCGAGGGTGTATTATGATATTACATCGTCAATATAAGGCCTCCATTGAATCCCTGATCGTATGAAGTATCGCAGTCCACAAGCTCTTGCTCGGATAGTGATATCAGTTCGCCGGAAGCTATCTGGCCAGCCTCGGCACCGCGCGGGCACCACGGGCGGGCGGCCTCGGCACAGCAGTCACGGCCGTGACAACCTTTGCATGTGGCCGTGACACATGGCAGTGAGCTCGTTTTGGTGTCTGAATTATGAGTATTAGAAACGGATTCTAACACGATTTTTAGTCAACGAAAGACTAAGTCAATCTTCGAGAAATTTTTCGATCAATTAAGTCCTAAGCGGCGAATTTTACGATCGAAAAATTAAGCGGCATGCCCTGGGCCGCCGCGCGCGCACTGGGCGGCCACGATGGGCGGGCGGCCTGGGCACCGCGCGCGCACCATGTGCGGGCGGCCTGGGCACTGGGCACGCCCCATGGGCGAGTATAGGCCAGGAAATCGAAGATGGACTTTTCGATCGTGTCACGGCCGTGAACGCTGACCAACCAGGCCGTGAAGGGTGCTTTCATGGAACTTTGCGACGGAAATTGCGACGGTTCGTCCGTCGGAAAAACTTCTCCAACGATAATCCGGTCTTATATCGGGAAACATGGCCGTGAATCCGGGCAGTGAGTTAAGACTCAGGGAACCACGTAGTAACAACCTCCTTAAGGTTTCGTTTTGAATCATAACTCGCTGATCAAGAACATCCTATCCCGATCACTTCTATCGATTGGATAAAGTTCTCTACGGACTAAAGCAAGCACGTCCTAAGTTGATTGTTGGATATAACTGACCTTTGACACGTTTTGTGCTTTAGCGACGGAAATTGCGACGGAATTTCCGTCGCTAAATGCGAAAATAAAAAAAATTAAACAGACTTAGCGACGGGATTTCCGTCGCTACCTTATTCTGCTCCCCCTGAATTTCCTTATCTCCCCCTTTTTATCTGCACAACCTTCTCCCCCTTTTTGGGAAGAAAAAACTCAGAGAACTTCTCTGTTAGCCAACTTGCCCTGGGTGCTAGCCCACGGTGCGCACGCGGTGCCGAGGCCGCCCGCCAGCGGTGCGCGCGAGGTGCCGAGGCATTCCGCCCGTGGTGCGCGCGCGGTGAATGGGCCCGCCCATCGTGCCCATTCACGGGCTCTAGCACCTCCATTCACGGCCATGACTGGTCCTTCACGGCTTGGTTGGTTCAGGTTCACGGCCGTGACATCATCGAGCAAGAAATGGGCATTCCGGTAGCATTCACGGCCTCCTGCATAACAGTCACGGCCGTGACTCCTTAAAAGACCATCTGCAACCATACTGCAAAACCAAAAAAAAAATCGTAAAATCACTCCAGCCGAATCCAAAAATAAATCCCAAAATGGATTTTGTGCTTTCTCTCTCCTTCACTAAACGCATAGATCCTTCAAGTGGAGTACAGACAAGAAATCAGAGCAAATTATTCAGCTGGTAGGTCAGTGGTCACGGCCGTGACATCATCGAGCAAGAAAACGGCTTTCTGGTATCATTCACGGCCTCGTACAAATCCTTCACGGCCGTGACTCGTATTACTTCAATACGAGTTATTTCGTGCATGGACAACACTGCATGGGCATGAGGGTTTGTCGGCCACGCCCGTAACTCGTGGCTGCCAGGCCCCATGCGCGTGCCGCGTCCCAGCGCTGCCTGGGCGAGCGGCCTATCTTCCAAGCACATGGGCGGGTTGCCTGGGCTACCTTGCGAGCGCCCCGTCGTCTTTCCATCAGGATTGCGTTTAAAGAACGAAGGGCAGAGGCTGGTTCTCCGTTGAATTTCTGGCCTTTCTTGAATGTTGGGCCAACAATGCGCTCCGCATTCTTCTTAACGGCCTTGAAATTTTATTTCTAGGTCAAAAGCATGCTCCATTTTTTCACAATCATAGATAGGTCCTGGAGGCATAAAGGAATAACCCTAATTGAACTTGCATTATCTTATATTGTTCTTGCATGTGACAAAATCGGGTAAGAAAACAGCTCTCTGGTGCTCTTCACGGCCTCGTACAAGTCATTCACGGCCGAACTAATGGCAGTCTCTTGACACAGCAGGGGAATTCTTTTCTGTTAAAATTTTGCGACGGAATCTCCGTCGCTTAAGGTGAATTATTAAAAAAAATTAATACAGATTTAGCGACGAATTCCCGTCGCTAAAAGGAAATCGCTGTTGTTACCGACGATTATAGTGACAACACCCTTCACGGCCTGGCTCATAATGGTCACGGCCGTGACCATGTCGAGGCCAAAACTCAGCCTCTGCTGTGCGTCACGGCCACGGCATGCATGTGTCACGGCCGTGACAGGAATGGGGATTAGATCCCCGCCCCCGCCCCGTTGCCATCACTAATGGCATACGCCATGAGTTATCTGCTGTCAGGACACCTCAGCAACTCTAAAGATAACATAAAGCTCGTCACGGCCTGGTGCAGTAGTGTCACGGCCGTGACACTCGAATGAGCTTGTGATGATAATAACTGAAGAATCCTCAGCCATGAGACGTTTGCGCCGGTTGCTAGACACGAGACTATTCGATTGTTGATTTCATCAAGGCACACAAAAGTTGGCCGCGGCGTGCGCGCGCGGTGCCGTGGCGGCTCGGCTGTGGTGCCAGCTGGGGGCGCGCGCGCTTTCTTAGAAGTTTCTTCCTCTTTTTGAATTATTCTTTTTAATGATTTGATTTTTTAAATAGGGATCATTTGTTAAAGCGACGAAACAATTTCATAGATAGATAAATAGTCATAAACACGAGTCACGATAACATACATCTTAAATACAAAATAACCTAGCGTTCATCTAATCCCAGGTAGCGACGGAAATTTCGTCGCTACGTCTGTTTTATTTTTTTTTATTTTTCGCTTTTAGCGACGGCCGTCGCAATTTCAGTCGCTAAAGCTTCATAGGCGACTGTTTCTATCTAAGCAACAGTCGCCTATGACAGAATTTAAATAAAAAATTGCGGTCATAGGCGACTTCTAGGGAAGCAACAGTCGCCCATGATATTTTATTTTCGAAATTTTTATTATTTTAATTATTTTTCGAGTCATTAATTTTTTGGCATAGAAATTCACCGAGATCGAACTCGTGGCATGTTAGGCCTTTCTCAGAAAGCTTATATTGAAAAGGTCCTTAAAAGATACAACATGCATAATTGCTCTTCCACGGTTGCACCGGTCTCTAAGGGCGAAAAATTCAGTTTATCACAGTGTCCCAGGACCCAATTGGCACTAGCGGAAATGGATAAAATCCTTTATGCCTCTGCTGTCGGGAGCCTTATGTATGCTCAAGTCTGTACGCGCCCAGATATCGCCTATATTGTTGGCATGCTTGGACGTTACCAGATTAACCCAGGAATGAATCACTGGAAGAATGCCAAAAAGGTTATGCGATACTTGCAGGGTACCAAAGATTATATGCTCGTTTATAGGAAATCAGATACTCTTGAGGCTATTGGTTCCGATTATGCGGGGTGCGTTGACACCAGAAAATCAACGTCTGGATACGTATTTATTTTATCTGGTGCACCTGTTTCATGGAAAAGCACAAAGCAAACGATTACAGCTTCTTCTACCATGGAAGCAGAGTTTGTTGCATGTTATGAAGCATCGTGTCATGCGATCTGGATCAAGAACTTCATCGCTGGGCTTCAAGTTGTGAACTCAATATCAAAACCACTCAAAATTTACTGCGATAATCAGGCTGCAGTATTCTTTTCTAAGAACAACAAGTCAAGTAGTGCTTCAAAGCACATTGATATTAAGTATCTTGTTGTGAAAGACTTGATCCAAAATGAGTTAATATCCATTGAGCACATCAGTACCAGTGCTATGGTAGCTGACCCATTAGCTTTACCTCCCAAGGTGTTTCGCGAGCACGTATGTAACTTGGGACTTTATGCGGACTTTGATTTGGAGAGGTCATTAGTTTGAATGGATATTAATTATGTGATCACATTATGTAATGGCATGGATCCTACTTATGTATGACGATGTGACTTATAGCTTATAATCTGTACACTAATGTTAAGCATTATTATATCAAATCACGTCGAGGACCACTTATGTTATGCGCCTAATGTCGAAGATGTCGAGTTTGTGACATAGGAACGAATCTATTTCGTGATTGTTTTAGATTCGGCCTATATCTGATTCGATGTTTAGATATATGGTCATTATTAAGGATATAATTTTGTCGACTTAATCCCATTATGAATAACTAATTAATTAAGTCCTTTGGCCAAGTGGGAGAATGTTGGAATGATTTTGATCCATTCCCGTTATTGTTGGCCTACAGAAATAATTAGTTGGGATATTTTAATCCTTAATAATTTATTATTGCCCAGGTATTAATCTTCGATGGACAGACTAATAACCCTTACACTTATTGGGCCGGTCCCGTCTCTTGCTCTACATTAATTAATACCGGACTCCCTAGTGACTCTATATATAGGCTATCATATGAGCCTTTTAACAGACAATTTTACACACTCTAAAACACACACACACACACACACACTAGAACGTAGACGTTCCTGAGGATCGAACGCTACGCTGTCACTATAACGTGGGAGCTCTAGAAGTACACGGGTCTCCATCAACCTCCGTAGAGAGAAAGAGGCGAAGATCGCGTCCTGACGGTCATCAACGATGTCTGCGATCAACACAGGTAATTTTATTAGTATAAGCTCATTTCGATCATGTGTTAGAGAAGATCCGCTTCACGGTGGTGATCTCGCTTACGAATAACGAGACCACGTTATTATCGCCGTGCGCTTCCGCATGTAGCTGTAATCTCGTTTACGAAAACGAGATTACCTTACGACGCTATGCTTAAGATCTAACGGTTACGTTAGTAACTCGAGTATGGGATCGAGATTACATAACGGCTATCGTAACTGTGATCCGTCAAAGCTCTGATGGCTTCTTAGCCATGTCTTCTTCATGTTTCTTCATTTGAGCAATGGTTGGATTTGCTATTAAAGCTGGCGGTTCCGCATCGACTTCCACCACTTCCCATAAACATAGAGCTTTCAAGTAAGCTTTCATCTTGATAGCCCACACATGGTAGTTTTCACCACTGAAAACTGGAGGTTCCGTACCAAAATAGTTGCTTGAAGACATCTTCTTTATTGTATTTTCTCACACTCACAAGTCCCTCAAGATATAAGCTCTGATACCATTTGTTAGTTTTTCTTCACATAAGAGATGAACGGACGTGTTTTTTAAGAGAGTGGAAAAGCAGACAAGAAAGGTTACAGCAAGATCATCTTCATTTCTTGATGAACTCCATTACATCATTTTGTACATAAAGTAGAGTTGAAACAAAGACAAAAGTGTCAACATAAACCCATGCTTTTGACTACCTACCACAACATCAAAGCATGGTCATCCATTTTCAAAAGGAAATATCTACCCATCATTATCTTAAGGAAAAATATTAATAATATTTAAAAATATTAATAAGTTCTAATATAAGAGAGCTCCGAAACGGCGGGAGAGAAAGAAAAAGCTTTGGAAGACAACATCAATTTTGTACATTGTTACGGTGATTTGATCGAAGTAATGGCTTGTGCATGGAGGCTGCACGCACTACTTTAGTTTTTGGAATCGTATTCGTCGGTGAGTTTCTTCAATTTTTACGTATATGTTATTTCTTTAGCGATGCGAAGTTGATAGATGTGCGAGTAGACCTGCGTATTGTCTTTCTCATTGCCACTAGCAGATATACAACTAACATCTGTTCATAGTTATGGATGCTATCAGTAACTTGGTTAAGTATTATTCTGAGGTTGATTTATGTTTGATTCTCTGAAGCAGGTACCTTATTTGCTCTTTCATTGCGAAAGAGGAATCTGCGGAACGTGGGACTGTTATTGGGATCGACCTTGGACGACATACTCTTGTGTCGGCGTTTATAAGAATGGGCACGTTGAGATAATAGCGAACGACCAAGGTAATCGCATAACCCCTTCGTGGGTTGCTTTTACCGATAGTGAGAGGTTGATTGGAGAGGCTGCAAAGAATCAAGCAGCTCTTGACCATGAAAGGACGATCTTCGACATCAAGAGGCTCATCGGTACAAAGTACGTTTCTATTTGGATTCTGATTTATGTTAGAAGACTCATCGATCTGAGATTTATCTTTTTCGATACCCATCTGTTAGGTTTAAAGACAAGGAAGTTCAACGGGATATGAAGCTTGTTCCATACAAGATTGTCAACAAGGAAGGAAAGCCATACGTTGAAGTCCAAATCAAAGATGGAGAGACCAAAGTTTTCAGCCCCGAGGAGGTCAGCGCCATGATTCTGACGAAAATGACGGAAACAGCCGAGGCTTTCCTCGGCAAGAAAATCAAGGACGCCATCATTACTGTCCCTGGTTCGTTTTCCACCTGCGTTCATCTGCCTATTAATGTGTCGAATATAATGCAGACGCCGACTTTAATATTTTCTGTTTTCATATCTACAGCGTACTTCAACGATGCTCAGAGGCAGGCCACTAAGGACGTTGGCACAATCGCGGGGTTGAATGTCGTGCGAATCATCAACGAACCAACTGCGGCGGCTGTTGCCTATGGGTTGGACAAGAAAAGCGGGGAAAAGAATGTCCTCGTCTTCGATCTCGGCGGTGGAACGTTCGGAAGTTAGTATCTTGACCATCGACAATGGGGTCTTTGAGGTTCTTTCGACAAACGGAGACACTCATCTTGGAGGTAATCAATAAATAAACACACCCTATTTATTAGCTTTCCTGGTAATTGATCTTAGTTGTTATCTTACCTTTTTATCCCACGCAAGCGAGGATTTCGATCAGCGAATAATGGAATACTTCATAAAGCTGATAAAGAAGAAGCACGGAAAGGACATCAGCAAGGACAACATAGTGCTTGGGAAGATGAGGAGAGAAGTCGAGCGTGCAAAGAGCGCACTAAGCAGTCAGCACCAAGTCCGCGTTGAGATTGAGTCTCTATTCGATGGTGTAGATATCTCAGAACCACTCACAAGGGCTCGTTTTGAAGAGATGAATGTCGACCTCTTCAGAAGACAATAGGACCCGTCAAGAAAGCGATGGAAGGCGCCCGCCTACGAAAGGGCCAAATTGACGAGGTTGTCCAAGTCGGAGGAAGCACTAGAATTCCAAAGATTCAGCAGCTTTTGAAGGACTACTTCGACGGCAAGGAGCCTGTTGGGAAATGGCTACCTCTCGAACGAGGTTTCAATGTATTTTCAATTTATGCAAGTGTTTAAGATCGAATTGAGCAATTTGGAGCTAAATCGGATCGAAAATCTGCACCCAAACACACTCACACAAAAAAAAGGATTTACGTGGTTCGGCCCTAACTTTGGCTTACATCCACGGATCAACCGAGCTCCCTTTCGTATTAATCACAACACGAAGATTGTACACCGCGTGCCTACAACTTTGGTGTTTAACTCACACCGTGATTCTCACTCTATATGAAACTACAGACGCTCAACGATGGATCATCAAACTAATAACACTGATTTATATAGAGCAGATTTCATACTTAAAACATGTTGCGCGACTGATCCGAGCCGTCCCATTTAATCCGATCGAACCCTCGACAAGCCGCCACGTCATCCATGCTAAATGCGTGATCCATCGTAGGTTGCATGAAAACTTTATAAGTGAAATGGTGCCTTCAGTATCATCCGTCTGATCTCAATCAAGCGGCTGTGATTCGTCATCCGCACCATCTTTCACCCTTCAATCAGAGCCGTCGATCCCTTTCGCGCGTTATCCTACGATCCTCATTTAATATCCCAGCTTTTAATCTGATCCCTTAGATCTTGCGCGCATAGATCGAACGGTAACTGTACGTCGCGCCATCAGCACCTTTGTTCTTCAGCCTTCCCTGCTCAGGTTCGACTGGCCATGTTGTCTGACCTATTCCAGCGGTCTCCAGCGAGTTTCTGGCTCACTAATCCCGACAAACTCCACCTTGAGACAACAAACTCGCAATATCAACTCCTTGAATCGTCATAACAGCCCAAAACACGCCAGAAAAATGCCCAAACTTCAAAAAAAAAAACACAGCTCACCTCTGTTTTCAGTTCTGAGAATCAACTTCATGAGCTTCGAAACCTCATCAAAGCTACACCTCGATCAATACGCTCTTGCTCGGTTGATCAACCAGCTCCCCTAGGAGCTGCGAGCCTCAAGAGTGAACTTGCCAACCCCAAGTAGGATTGAAATTTCCCACTTGGAATCAACTCGAACACTTGAACTCATTTCTTTCATTCTGCTCGAAGATTCTTCCATCCTAGCCACTTGAGCCACCTCACAGACTCTTCCTTGGATATAGAACACTTTCTTCTTGCCCTTCCTCGCATCCAAAATAGTACCTACATGAAAATTCTGAAAACAGTTTTCATCAGTATTTTCAGAAACTGAGGTTTTCTCCCAACTTGTCTCCGAGTTTTCACCATCTTCCTCCCCATTTCTTGAGCTTCCCTCCACCTCAAGATATTCCCTGCCATGTGATATTGAGGTTCCTTCATCTCTTGGCTCGAACAACTCCATCTCGGGCTCGGAAAGATCACCAGACGATGCTATCTCGACCACTCTGTAGCAGTAGCAGGTTTCAAAACTGCTGGTTCGAGCTTCACTTTTGAGTCGTCTGTTTCCACCTCTTCCTGAGCTTTATGTGTCTCCTCCCGCACACCATTAGAACCACCACGTTTCCTAGTTTCATTATGTGCCTTTGACTCCACAGAAAAACCCTCAAGCACGTAGATACACTGCCTTCTACACCCTGACAGAATCAGCCTATTCTGTCTTTTTACCAGAATTTTCCCACTTGCTATTTGGGTGTTAAATCCTCTCCTATCCAAAGCACCAATGGATATAAGATTTCTCTTAAGTTCAGGGACATACCTGACATCCTTGAGGATACTCAACATCCCGCTTGCAAGCCTCATGCGAATTGAACCATAGCCACTAACCTCGAAGCTTCTTCCATCACCTACCTTCACAGTTTTACCCTTCAATTCTTTGAAGTCGTGCAACCACTCCTTCTTGTAGGGGAAGCTAGACCCTGAGTTTAGGATCCATTTTTCCCTCCTCTCCTCCTCATAAATGGCTAGAACCTCTGCATATTCAAAACCATCATCAACATGGTTAATTGTGTTAGAACTTCCCTGTTTTTTGCAACTTTGGGCAATTCCTCTTGAAGTGGCCCACTTCATTGCAATGAAAACACCTCCTAGGCTCAGCAACCTCCTTCTCCTTGCCCTTCTTCCACCTCGGATTGGACCTAAGCTGCACATTTAACATTTCGGCAGTATTCGGCTCAAGTTTTGGCACAAGCCTTGTATTGAGCTGCTTTGTGCTTAGGGCTGCCATCACATCTTCCATGCTAAGCTTCTCCTTCCATAAAGAAGTGCCTCCTTGAAGTAGTCATGGCTTTTGAGCAGAGAGCACAACAACAACAATGCTTGATCCTCATCCTTAATTTCTTCACCAACATTCTGCAGGTTCAAAACCAGCTTCTGAAACTGGTTTATCTGCTCCTCAATGTCAGCATCTTCTCCTATTTGGAACCTATAAAGAGCTTGTTGAGGTAGTGCCTCCTTGCCAAGGACTTTGTGATGTAAAGAGACTCCAATTTCTTCCACAACGCCTCAGCCAAAGTTTCACTAGCAACATCTCGTCCACGCTCACCGCACCACTTGTTGGGAAATGGCTACCTCTCGAACGAGGTTTAAATATATTTTCAGTTTATGCAAGTGTTTAAGATCGAATTGAGCAATTTAGAGCTAAATCAAATCGAAAATCTGCACCCCAACACAATCACAAAGAAACAGGATTTACGTGGTTCGGCCCTAACTTTGGCTTACGTCCACGGATCAACCGAGCTCCCTTTCGTATTAATCACAACATGAAGATTGTACACCGTTGTGCCCTCTACAACTTTTGTGTTAACTCACACCGTGATTCTCACTCTATACGAAACTACAGACACTCAAAGATGGACCATCGAACTAATAACACTAATTTATATAGAGCAGATTTCATACTTAAAACATGTTGCGCGACTGATCTGAGCTGTCTTTTAATCCGATCGAACGCTTGACAAACCGCCACGTCATCCATGCTAAATGCGTGACCCAGCGTAAGTTGCATGACAACTTTATAAGTGAAATAGTGCTTTCAGTATCATCCGTCCGATCTCAATCAAGCGGCTGTGATTCGTCATCCGCACCATCTCTCACCCTTCAATCAGAGCCGTCGATCCCTTTCCCGCGTTATCCTACGATCCTCATTTAAAACCCCAGCTTTTAATCTGCTCCTTAGATCTCGCGCGCATAGATCGAACTGTAGCTGTACGTCCTGCCATCAGCAGCTTTGTTCTTCAGCCTTCTCTGCTCAGGTTCGACCGGCCATGTTCTCCGACCTATTCGGAGGTCTCCGATGAGTTTCTGGCTCGTTAATCCCGACAGAGCCAAATAAAGGCGTAAATCCTGACGAAGCTGTTGCTTACGGTGATGTTGTTCCAGGAGGGATTTTGAGCGGAGAGGGCGGTGAAGAGACCAAAGGTACTCTCACAAGTCACATCCCATATTATGAAATGAACCGTTTCTACAAAAAAACTTGAGTTTTCGTGTTGGTTGCTAATCGTTGACATGCATACATATGTATATACATGGTGATAGGTGTTGTTATCTTGGATATCACATCATTGTCGCTTGGCATCGAAACGGTCGGCGGAGTCATGACCAAGTTGATCCCGAGAAACACTCAAATCCCAACGAAGAAGTCGCAAGTCTTCACCACTTACCAAGATCAGCAAACCACTGTCAGTACATTCATTCCTTCAAGCCACAAACCATTTATTTACCTTAGTAAAAAAAAAAAGATATAGCAAGGCAGCCTTAATTTTCATCATAGGTGTTTTAGGGGGAAAGAACCCCACAAAGGACTGTCGGCTTCTCGGGAAATTCGATCTGTCTGGAATATCACGCGCGCCTGTTGTTTTATACGGCCGTGATTGAACTTATCACCCACTGAGTTCACCGCTCACTTACAGCTCAAGGACAAAAAAAAAATCGTTGGAAACTATTTATTTCTCACGTTGTATGGAGAAAGTTGTTTTTATTATTGTATCGGCTTATAGTATCGAAGAGAATAGAAGCAAGGGAGGACTATAAAATATTTGCTCAGCTCTCTGACACAAATGCTTTTGCTTTCTTCAATGACACAGCAAAGCTTTTTTCAGCTCTCCCACTCTCTCTATTGTTATCTTCTTTTCCTTTTATCTATTACAAAGACACGCCACGCTTATTTATAATGCCACTACAAGACACCGAAAAATCAAACAGATTATTTTCTTTGATATGATCTTCAATTTTCCATGATACGATCTTGGCAGCTTTTCTTCATTCGCAGTTCGGCTCTTTGTTTTCTTCCTCAGTTTTTCTTGGCTGCTATATTCTTCAAAACTTTCATGCGGCCTTTTGATTTTTTATTTTTCTTTTCTTTTGCTTTGAGTTTATTCAACAAATTCCTCTCTTGAGCTCAAAGCCTTCCGATCTTTCATACGGAGCATTCGCTTCAAATTTTCAAACGTACCTGTTGGTAACGGCTTCGTGAAAATATCTGCCACCTGGTCCAAGCTTGCTACGTGGACCATCTTTACTTCTCCATTTTTTACGTGTTCCCTGATAAAATGAAAACGCGCATCAATGTGCTTGCTTCTCTCGTGATGAACTGGATTTTTCGCCAACTCGATCGCTGACTTATTGTCGACTCGAATTTCGGTTAGCTCATCTCGTCGAAGATTCAATTTGAGCAGTAAGTTCCTCAGCCAGATTGCGTGACAGACACACCACGATGCTACCACATATTCCGTTTCGCAGGTTGATAGAGTCACGATCGGTTGCTTTTTCGATAACCAGGTTATGCCGTATTTCCGAGATAAAATACGTAGCCGCTAGTGCTTCTTCAATCATCGATATCTCCGCACGCTGTCAGAATATCCGAGTAATTTGCAATCGCTCGCTTTTGGATAAAATAGTCCAAGCGATTGTGTTCCTTGGATGTATCGTAAAATCCTCTTGATCGTCTTTAGATGCGACTGCCTTGGATCTTCCATATAATGGCTAACGACTCCAACGCTATAAGCGATATAGGATCTTATGCAGGTCAAGTATCGCAGACTCCCCACAAGACTTCGATAATCGGTCGCATTCACTCATTATTCTCCCTCAAACTTGGACAGTTTGGTTCCAAGTTCCATCAGTGTCGCTACTGGGTTGCTCTCCTCCATTTTATTTTTCTTCAATATAGCCTTCGCATACGCTTCTTGCGACACAAATATTTTCGTGCTTCTTTGCTTGACTTCGAGACCGAGAAAATATTTCATCAGTCCCAAGTCCGTCATCTCGAATTCCTTTGTCATCGCCTTCTTGAACCAAACTTGTCACGACCTCACTTTACTTAGAATTTTTTTCTGCTTGAAAGCGGGACTTGACCCGCCGGCAAGGGTATGGGCGAACCTTGCCGATAAGCCTAAACTCACACGCGGGTTTGCGGAATAAAGACACAAGAATTTACGGGAGAATCTCCCACCCAATTGCTTTATTAATCGGGAACGTACACGTAAGCTCTCTACGTATACAAGCAAAGGACGAGCTACAAGCTACAAGTGCCTAAGCTAAGTGTGTGTTTGGAGGGTGAAGACTTCTTGCTCTAACTTGTGGCAAAGAGCTTCTTATATAGGCGCCAAGAGGGGCAGCTCAAAGGTCTTCAAAATGGGTGGTCGGCCGAGTTGGCCTATGGGGCGCGCTGACGGGCTGTGCGGGCTGGCCAGTCGCAGTGCCTGGCGCGGAATGATGGCCTGGCTGGGTTGCCTTGCTTGGATGGGTTTCCAGGCCTTGGCAGGACTGGCAGGGCCTCTTCAGCTGCTTGGCCTGTGGCTGGGCTGCTTTTTCTGGCGGGACAGGGTTGGCAGGCGCACTAGGCAAGCCGGCCAATGGGGGAGCTCCTTTTTCTGACACCAGTCAAGTCTTGGCAGGGACTTTCCAATTTCCGTGTCAGGCCAGCTCTTCCGAAGGCCTTTCGACTTCCGACCAGGGACAAGCTGCCAGGTGGCGACTTCACATATGGTCAAGGTGGCCAGCCGCGGGCCAAGCTGCCCGCGTAAGTGCCGCCGCGGCACAGGTGCCGGCGCGCGCGCTGAGGCCGCGCGATTGTGCGGTGCGAGCTGCGCGCTGAGGCTGCGTGCCGCGCGCTGTCGGGCGAGCTGCGGGCTAAGGATTCGTGACGTGCGCGCTGGGCCGCGCGCTGTGCAGACTGGCTCGCGCGCTGCGGTGGGCGCGCGCGAGCTGGGCAGGCGTGCCGCGCACTGCGTGTGCAGGCCCGCCGCGGATGGGCAGGCCGCGCGCTGAATGAGTAGGCGCGAGTGCGTGGGCGGGCCGCGCGTGAGCAGGTCGCGCGCGTTGTGCGGTCAAGTGGGACGAGATGGCGAGAGGGCCTGGTGCGGCGGACTTGGCGCCCGGCCTGCGTTGACGACGGTCAACGGTCAACGCTGGTCAACCCTCAACATTTCTCCCCGCCTGAATCGTCGACGCCCTCGTAGACGATCCTGGTGCTTGGGTTTTGAGGTAGCATCCACCAACGGCTGGAATTGGACTAGGTCCTCACCGCGCTCCCATGACATATCGGTGTCCGGAGCATCTCGCCACTTGATGAGGAATTCAAGCCTCGCGTGTGGAGGGGACCCTCGCCTCCTATGGGCAATGATCTTCTCGACGTCACGGTTGAAGTGCTTGAGTGGTGCCGTGGGATGCTCGCCCCTGTTGAGATTCGGGGCCCTTGTCTTCAAAGAATTTCTTAGGAAGCTCACGTGGAAGACCGGGGCACACGGTACTTCGGTGGGAGCTTCAGACGATAGCCACGTTCCCAATGCTTCCATGAAATAAGGTCATCGACATAGAATGCGATGATGATAATTCATCTCCTTCTCTTTTGACGTAGAGGGCGTGCTCGAACGGACATTGCTCGAACTTGTTCTTTTGAATATTCCATCGATCCGGTGCTCCATTCTTGAGGCGCTTGCTTTAACCCGTAAAGTGCCTTTTTAATTTTAGCACTTGCCCTTTTCTCCCGATTTTGAATATCCTGGGGGCTGCTCCACGTAGACTTCTTCCTCGAGTTCCCCATTCAGAAAAGCGGACTTCACGTACATCTGGTAAATTGGCCAGTTGAGTTGTGCGGCTTGAGCCAGGAGCAACCGGATTGTCTCCGTTCTTGCAACGGGAGCAAAACTTCGTTGTAGTTGTCGATAGCCCTTGCTACCAATCTCGCCTTGTAACGTTCAACTTTTCCTTGAGATTCATTTTCTTATTATAAACCCATACTCCAATGGTTTTATGCTCGTTGGAAACTCCACAAGTTTCCACGTGCCGTTCTTTTCGATCGCCTTTATTTCCTCGTCCATCGCCGTCCATTTCTTGTCTCTTATGGCTTCTTCGAAATTAATTGTTCCGAATCGGCAGTAAGCAGACTAGTGAACCTATTCGGTCGATTTGTACAGGTCATGCATGCTTCGCATCCTCGGCTGCCTGGTTAGTCCTCCTCATTATCTTCTTGAGGTGAAACTGAGATGGGTATTGGGCGACGTTCGAATGGTTCTCCAGGTGTGTGTTTCTTCAACGTCCAGCCCACGAACTTTCTTCATCTACCCGACATCGTGACTTACTATCACCTTTTTATTTTCAGGGTCATAGAGCCGGTACGCTTCGTCTTCAATGCGAGCTTTTTGCTTTTGTCGTCGAGCATGGTTCTTATTTGATCGGGCACATGTGCATACGCCATGCTTCCAATATTTTTAAAGTGCGCTACCGTCGGTTTTCGGCCAATCCATGCTTCATGTGGTATTCGATTTCCTAGATTGTGATGTGGACATCGGTTTGAATATATACAGCACATCGTACACTTCGGCCCATAAATCCTTTGGCATTCTTTGCTCTTTAACATTGATCGAACCATGTCGAGAATGGTTCTCTTCTTCCTTTCAGCTACGCCGTTCTGTTGTGGTGAATAAGGTGCGGCGAGGAACCTCCTAACGCCTTGCTCTTGCAAAAGGTTATAAAAGCGCCTGAAATATATTCTCCACCTCTGTCTGAGCCGAGCGCTTTGATGTTTGACCCCGTCGCCTTCTCGACCATAATTTAATTTTTAAAAGCCCTTCTGTTTTTCTTTAGAAAATACACCCACATCTTTCTTGAGTAGTCATCGATGAAAGTGATAAAGTATCTCCTTCCGCCGAATGATTCTGGTGTGGTCGGCCCGCATATGTCTGTATATATGAGCTCGAGTGGTTTGCGCGCTCGATATTCTGCCTGCTTCTGGAACGTCGTCCTCGTGTTTCCCGATTACGCAGATTTCACAAAGCTTCTTTCCGCCTTCTATCACCTGCATTCCGTTGACCATGCCTCTTTTGGAGAGCTCCTTTAGACCACCGTAGTTGCAAATGACCAAAACCGCATATGCCACAGACGGTCTTTGTCCTCCACGTCAACTTGCATCTTCTTGAATCGCCTCAGGTGAGTTTGAACATTCGGTTCCTTTCCATCTCGACCCGTGCGATTATTCTTCGTCTTTGTTTCTAAGTTGTAATGAGCGGTCCTTCATAAACACTGAACATCCTTTTCAACCAACTGCCCCATGCTTAAGATGTTCGTCTTCAAGTCGGGTACGAAGTAAACGTCCTCGACTGATCCTGTTTGCATCATTTTGAGAGAAACAAATTTTCCTCGACCTTTAACAGCTATCTTCGATGCGTCTCCAAAAAGACACGTGGCCGTCATCGATCTTCTTCAGATCTGTGAAGAGATGTTTATGCCCGCTCATATGATTGCTCGCACCGGTGTCAAGATAGCACACCATATCGTTGCCTGGACTTGTATCCTCGAGCGTCATTAGAAGAACGCCTTCGTTTTTGGCTCTTCTTCTGTGATTAGATTCGCGTTTTCGTCCACCTTCTTTTCGGACCAACAGTCTTTTGCGAAATGTCCGAACTTCCCGCAGATGTAGCATTCAACGCTTGGTCGATTTGAGCGACCACCTCGTCCTTGAGCTCGACTTCGTCCTCTCCAAGTTTGATTGTTCATTTGTCGTTGTTCTGGATTGTATCCTCGTCCTCGGCCTAGATTTTGGCCGAAACCTCATCCTCGTGACCTCGTCCTCGTCCTCGGCCGTGATGCGTATATAGCGCCATGTCCTCTTAAGTGATAACTTCGTTTGTAGAGCCTCGTCCAGCGAATTCTGCTTCTTCTTTTTCTTCCGTTGTTCGTGAGCTTCGAGCGAACCGGAGAGTTCGTCGACCGTCATTTCTCTGAGATTTGTTATTCTTTAATTGCACATACCACATTCTTGTACTCGTCCGTCAGGGAGCGGAGAATTTCCTCGACGACCCAGGCTTCCGTTAGAGCCTCACCGTTACTCTTCAACTGATTCGAGATGGTTTGTATTCTCGTTATATAATCGGACACGCCTTCACCGTTCTTCATTCTCGTCATTTCAAGTTCTCACGAAGAGTTTGCAGCCTTACTTGTTGTACTTGGTCGGCGCCTTTGTAGGCTATCTCCAGTTTTTCCCATGCTTCCTTCGATTTCTTACGTCCTTGATTTTTCGAAGTCGGCATCTTCTAGGCCATTGTATATGATGGTGAGAGCGCAGCGTCATTTAATTTTCGAGATTCCTCCAACGCCTTCAGCTGGACCGCCGTGTACTCGTCCTTTTTTTCGGGTTCGGTGTACGCGAGTCGAGGAGTTCTTTCATCCGAATACTCCAATTATTATAATTGGACTTTGTGAGGCGCGGGACGGGCAAGCTACCGAACGACATGGCTCTGATACAATTTGTTGTTTTATACGGCCGAGATTGAACTTCTTATCACACACTGAGTTCACCGCTCACTTACAGCTCAAGAAAAAAAAAAAATTCGTTGGAAACTCTATTTATTTCTCACGTTGTTTGGAGAAAGTTTTTTTTTATTATTGTATTGGCTTATAGTATCGAAGAGAATAGAAGCAAGAGAGGTATAAAATATTTGCTCAGCTCTCTGACACAAATGCTTTTGCTTTCTTCAGTGACACAGCATAGCTTTTTTCAGCTCTCCCACCCTCTCTGTTATCTTCTTTTCCTCTTATCTATTACAAAGACACGCCACGCAGTGACGGAGCTACGTTGGGGCTAGGGGAGTCAGTTGCCCCCCAGCCAAAACCGTCATAAGAAGTTAGTACTTGGTTTAAGTACAAGAAGCTCGTTGGCATAGTGGCAAATGTGAACTTCTGAAGGACATTACCTCACGTACACCTGGGTTCGAACCACATTAAGTCCATTTTAGTTTTATTTCTGATACCCTTTAATAATTCTTGTATTTACTTTTGACCCCCCAAACTTTTTAACTGCTTTTTGCCCCCCCAACTTCCAATTTCTAGATCCGTCACTTGCCACGCTTATTTATAATGCCACTACAAGACACCGAAAGATCAAACAGATTATTTTCTTTGATATGATCTTCAATTTTCCATGATACAATCTTGGCATGTTTTCTTCATTCGCAGTTCGGCTCTTTGTTTTCTTCTCAGTTTTTCTTGGCTGCTATATTCTTCAAAGATTTCATGCGGCCTTTTGATTTCTTATTTTTTTTTCTTTTCTTTACTTTGAGTTTATTCAACAGCCCCAAGGTGTTTTCGAAACCGTAATTTAAAAATAAAAGCAGTAACAGCTTTATCATCTCTTTTCTTTTCTTGCATTGAAACAGAGGAACCCCTCAGATTGAAGTCACGTTCGAGGTGGACGAAGGTGGACTCCTAAACATGAAGGCCGAAAAAAAAGCCTCGGAAAAAATCGGAAGAAGATTACAATCACAACGACAAGAACCGTTTGAGCGAGGAAGACATCGAGCGCATGGTTATTGAAGCAGAGGAGTTTGCAGAGGAGGACAAAAGGGTAAAAGAAAGGATCGTGCGAGGAACAGGCTCGGGACTTACGTGTACAACTGAAGACCAAAAATACGACGAGGATAAGCTCGCCGAGAAACTTGAACCTGATGAGGAGAAGATTGAGGTGGCGACTAAAGAGGCTTTGGAGGTGTTGGATGATAATCCAACGGCTGAGAAGGAAGACTATGATGAGAAGCTGAAGGAAGTTGAAGCTGTTTGCAATCCCATTACTACGGCTGGTTATCAGAGGTCGGGCGGTGCTGCTAGTAAGGGTTCGAGCGATGAAGATGACGATGGCGGGCACGATGAACTGTAATGGGTTTCTTTGGTTTAGTAGTTAGCAGTTAATATTCTGTGATTCCTCGTTTTTAGCTGTGAAAGGTTTTCATTTGGCCAGCCAACGTAAGGTAGGTAATGAATGACATAAAAATCTTGTCTTGAGTGTTTTTTTATTCGACGTATTGTTTTTTTATTTTTTTATATTTGTTATTATATACGTTACCCACTAACAACCAATGGATAAGAGTGCTGGAGTGCTACGTTCCATTTCATTTCTCACCCAACAATCATATCCGTCACTACAAGGCGTGGCTGGCTCATGTATTGAACTCCCATTTAGATGACAGCTAACTCACAGTTCATATATTCATTTACTCAAATAAAATTTCGTAAAATTATATAAGCCAAGAAAGTGAACATGATGAGCCATGCTTCTGCAGTTTCTATCAAATTGACGTTGCACTTCATAGAAAAAGTACGGATAACTTGATAAACGTTGTTTGAAATCGAACCCTCTTTGTAATATTTCTTGCTCAAATGAGTATTCCGAAGGCAGCAAAAAAATCAGTCTCTGGTGTTCTGAGATGCTCTATTGGGCAATCAGTGTTACAACAAGGGCAAAAAAGGATATAAAACAAAGACCACCTGTTAAGGGAGCTTGTACAACGGTAAAAAAAAAGGCGTTTATCGTACACCGCTGATGCGATCCATAAAGCAAACCTCAAAGCTATATCGTATTTACTAGTGTGTAATAGGTAGAAAAGAAATACAGAGAGGGCCTTATCGACATCCCAGTTCGGCTCTTCCATCCTCGCTGATCGTCTTGTTCATGCAAAGCTTCTGAAGATCGATGTACCCTATGATCGTGTCCTCGAACAGTGCATCTTGAAGCTCAGCATCACTGAGAGCTCGATAGGACCGTAGTCTTGAAAACTGCTCCTCGAAGATTTACCTTGCCAAAATTCACACGGTCAAGAACTGCATGTGAGAAGTCTGTGCCTGCAATGAACAAAAAGCCCATTCAAGAATCTCTGCTTCAAAACCCATAGATAGATATGTCTGCCCTTGAATTGGTGCATTACCGTTGAAGCTTGCCCCAACGGCGTAAGCCTTGGACATCAACTTCTGACATGTCAGCACCATCAAACTTGGCATCGGACATGAGGGCTGCGGCCAAAGACTTGCCTTTAGGTTCGATTTTTCGTTTGTGTAGTCGCGAATCGAAGGTCAAGTGGCTTGTCGTAAACCACCGTTCGCTTGGCCAATCGTATTGCCAACGAACGGTTGCTCGCACCTGTTAGGCTCTGTGGACAGAGGAGCAGCTCTGCAGCGAAAGAAAGACCACAGAAATGGTAAGAAAGACACCATGTTAGTGAGCAAGAGAAAGGGTCATAAGCATCATAAAGTTGCATAAAAGAAAAAGAACTCTTCTTTTTATTTCGAAATGTAACGATTAGCAACAAAATTACAAAAGGAGATGCTGAATTTTAACCTGATTTGCAGAAATCACAGGGGAAACGGCTGTCAAAGCCCAAGCAGCAAGCATCCCACAAGCCACTTCCTCAGCTCCAAGTTGGGTACAACGCTCTAAAGGATCGTCTTTTTTATCTGTGCCCACTGTGGGGATTTGATCAATCCCAGATTTTCGTCAAGACGATTAAATAGAAATCAACGAGAACACGGGATTAGCGTGGTTCCGATTCTTGAATGAATCGTACATCCACGGGAGATAACTCCTTCTCTTATTGACGAACCTTTACATAGCCTTTGCTAATCTCTCGTCAATCAAGATTACATAGAATGCAAAGCTATCTTCTACAATCAATATCCAAGAGAAATT
>JAPQWV010001129.1:0-121550 GCA_027422505.1 Craterostigma plantagineum
CCCAATCCACCATTTAATTCGTTCTGATCATCTTTTTACGATTCATGCAATGCAATCTTCTCCTCATTAAATCGTCCGCATTCAATTGACGCCGCACCCGTACCTAGCATCATCGATGCGCGTGTATCGTATTGTCATTCTTCTTATTCAGATCGCGAGTAAATAAAAGTCGAATCTCGGGCGCGGAATCGTTTGTTGTTGATGGTTGTATGAAGTCGTTAGTTTTTTGGGTGGTTGCATTTGTTTAATGAAGTTCGCTGCTGGCTGTGGTGGTGGTGTACGTTGTCGTGATGATTGTTACCTTCGGCGTTGCTCTTGAAATTTTGTTGAATCGGATTGTAGTTTTGAGAGGTTAGTGAGTCTTAGACTAGAGTGTTTATTCTCTAATTGCAGACAGGCGTATGTGTAATGTTGATACGAGTTAATGTTTTTTTTTTCTTTAGCAGAGGTGGCTCGTTCGAATTTGAGAGGTGGAGAGGGACGGAGACGTTGGTTTGCTTCAATGGCAACGGGCAAAGATCCTGATCATGGTCGATGCGTGTCCATTGAAACCTTACAGATTGGTATAATTTGCCTTGTATGCCTTTGATTCTACTTTGGAAAGACTTTTGTATGTAGGAGATATTATTAACTGTGGGGTGGAGTCTTAATGTTGTTGGTAGTTTTGGAAATCACAGTATCTCTTGCCTTGCGAATGTAGTTGTGCTATGTCATGAATATGTTTTCTTATTGTCTTATTTGATATGCATGCAGAGATTTGCAGTCTATCTTCGCATCTTAGCCTATTTCTGCCCCCTGATAGCGGGAAATTCTTTATCTTGGTAGACAACAGACCATGGTTACAAAGACCTCGTTCGCGATCTACGCATTGTGGCAGTGATGGTGACGAAGGTTAGTAACACGTCTCTCTCCACTTTAATTTCCAGGCTTCACCACCTTAGTTCTGAATTTAAAAACTCAGCCATGTCTTCACTGATGCAGTCCAGGTTGTCCCTTTTGGCGAACACGAGAAGGAAGAAGGACCCCCAGTATCAGATAGAAGAACTTTCAGAGTTACAGGCTTCTTCTGCTGCCCCAGATGCGAACGAATTAGGTATCATAAAAAGTGGGTTCTCGTTGATCGATGCTGCAATGCTTTCCAAGAAGAGAGCTGTCCTACCGTAAAGAAGCTTAGGAATTCTCTATTTGCAAACAGCGAATTGCACAGAACCTTGTACGGATTCATTGTATTTGGTTACGTGGAAAAAATGTACGTGGTATCAACTACTTCAACGAGCTCCAGGTAGCAGCTACCTTCAGATATGCTCTAAGCTAATTTTCCCGAGGCTTATTGCATTTCATGTTCTGCAAGTTTTCGTTCTTTTTTTTTCGGCATACAGACGGATACCTCATTGGCAATAGAGGCTAAAGTCATGAGAAGATGGGAATTTGACAGTATATCACAGGCTGCTAGAAGCTTAGGTTCATGGTTCCCGGGGACACTTCATGAGCAGATTCTTCTGAAAGAGCATTGGATGCTATGCTAGGTATTTTATGAAAATTCCAGTAGCTTCCCAAGTTTCTCACGACTGAATAAGTCATTATTCTTAGATATCTGGACAGAGAGTCACCGTATATATAAGGGATTATTCCAACTTACCTTTGTGATGTGCAACTCGACCTATCGACCAACTGATACACGAGATAAGTTAGTGTATGGTCTATTTGTAGAAACTATGGCATACCTGGTGAAACTTTCAAAGTTACTGAATAATCGTCGTTAGCGCTGTATTTCATACTTCAATATTTATAATATGGTATATCACTATTTGTGTTTCTTTAGTACGTCTTGTAATACACCATGGATACTGTTAGGGCAGTCTTCCTCTCTAACATATGTCTAGCAAGTAGCAAGAGAGCTACCATCTGCTCCAAATGGTTGTCTTAGTTGCAACACTTCCTTAGATATACTAGATTATTTTAAACGAGGTTGTTGCAGGGGAGGTTTTCCATGATGCACAAGAAAGTTTCCCAAGGGCTAAAGCAATCAAGCCGATGGCTATATCGATGATGATACACGTCGTGAAGATGAGTCTCCCTGCTCTGTGACAAACTGTTTCAGAGTCTTTCCAGCGAGAATGGAAAATAGAACGAACAGATTTCTCACGCCGCCTCCAGTTCGTGGTCCAAATAAAAGAAGGAAAATAACGAGGTCCCTTTGTTTTGATAACGACATTGGTTATTTCCCTGAAGAAGATGACACTCAAACTCTTGAAATACTCTCTCAGTCATCTGATGCAAGCGACTCTGAAGACACGCTGGAACCTACTCTGTACAAGGACGTGCTAATTTTGTTTCGGTTTAATGACCGTGACCTCCCATTTACGCTAAAGGACATAATCATGTCTGATTTGAGATTGCTTACCCTACTAGAGGCTGGACTTCCATCTTGGGTCCTCTTCCTTCAGTCATACCCTGTCTTTTGCCATATTTATCGTCCTTGGATGTGCCCTTTGGCCAGAACTCTTTATGTTGTTGTATCAATCATCACCGTCCTCATTGGGTTCTATGACTTGTACAAAAACGTACCCCTCTTGAAGGCAACCGGCCTCTGGCTTGTTCGGGCCTTTCTTTGACTGGATAGAAACATTGGAAATGATCTCAAGAATTAAGTATTTGGGAACAATGTTGTTTCTTCATAACTTTCAGAAGGCCCTCAAGTGGTTTCTAACTGTCACGCGCACTGCCCGTTCAGCTCTTTCATTCATCATAGTGCCACTGTCGGGACCTCTCACTGACTTAGTGGAGCTCTTCGTTCCTCTTTGGACTGTGCTATTGGAAGTAACGGCAAGCTTCTTGTCGATGTTTGGACGTTGTTCGAGTCCACTTTTACGCTGATAGGGGATTTAATAGAGATTTTGTTTCGCCTCTGTGGTATGCCTTGGTGGTGTTGTGGAATATTGGTAAAGCATTAATCTTGTCACAGAATATCCAACATTATGTATTGTTTTTTCACTATGAAAGATTATGTATTCTATTTTTCCTTGCAGCTACATCTGTAATATACCCTCTGTTCTGGATCCTGTGGGAAATTCTTTATGCTCCATTTCGGCTGGTCCTTGGGCTTTGTGGCTTTGTTTCGTTTTTGTGCAGATTCGTGTACGATATAGGCGGAGATCTTTGGCTACTTCTTAGTGGCATTTTGAATATCACCAGAGAGGTCGAGTCAACTGTGGGCTCGCACGAGATCTCGATGTGGCGTGCTCTTTGGAACGACCTTTTCTCCCATGTAAATGATTTTGTTTTTCCTATTGATCTCAGTTTGTGATAGAAAGTTCATAATTTTCTTACATACGACACTTGGTCTCCTTTTACCAGATCTTCCGTGCTCTTCGTAGTATCCTTAATGGTTTCGTGGCTTTCTTCGCTGCTTGCAACAGACACCGCCTCAGGTAAATATCAGTTCCATGTTTCTTCATTGTATGCGGACTGATTCTGCACAGTTTTCGTTATCATTTTACTGATTTGCTCCGAAAATCTACCTTTCATGTTGACATTTTTAAATTATATTGAACCCATTTCTTTCAAAGGATACATAAGAATATGACTAAACAATTCTCCAATATACTATACAACAGCATCTACAATCACATGAAGGAGTTATTACGGAGATTATCACATGCAACCGTTAGCAGAGGACAAGCGGCCGAGCACAATAGTCAAAGTGTACAGATGAATGTATTTAGTACTCCTCCACTAACGTAAGTCGTACAAAGCCATCCTTATACCCTTATATAGCCGTCTTATCGACACTACGTAGAGAAAAAGTATCTACTTGTATTCATGTTTTGTTTTTTTGTTTGCTTGATTGTGCAATGCAGCCAAGGCTGTTAGTAAAGAGTCGCCTCGGCAGATGAAGCAGGCGAAGAGCATATGATGAAATCCATTTGAAGGTAGTGTTGTAGAACAGAAGCGGAATATAGCATAATCTGTATATATGTACCATAGAAGAAGCCTGGGTACAGGAATAATATTCAAGATGAATCAAGTACAGTGTAGATGAGCGTATAGGAAAGTTCTTGGGGTCCAGTGCCTTTTTTTTATTTTTTCATGTGTTCGTTAGTTTCCATTCCCACCATATTTGGGTGGCCCATCTCAACCATGTAATGTAATATGATGTTGATTGATCACCAATATGATGTTTGAGGAGTATATTCATGGCTCGATTTGCTCACATCTTGTATTTTTTGGTAATCAAATTCGTTTCACCCTAACCCAAAGTTCACTCAGGGAAGGCCAACCAACATTCTTCAGTAAAGAAACAAGCTTTGTAAGACGATCAAATTCATCTCTTAACCACCAAACTATATGAATAAACGTAAAAAAACACAAACAGGCATTCATCTTTCCAATCTGTCATGTAGAAATCACCTTCGACTAATAGAACAATATACCCTTTTGAGCTCAGCTTTTAATCAAGAACCATCCATGGTGACGTCGTTGACCGAAGGATTATTAGCCCTCTCTGCCTGAGAAACAGCTCCAAAGGTGAACCCTTGAGGCGGCGTGTCGATAAGAAATGAGGAGAATATCGGCGTACGAGCAGTGTTGAATGTCGGGATTTGAGTTGCTGTTTGATTGCTGGGCGTCGAAAAACCGAAGCTGAAGCTTGAAGAAGAAGATGATGATAAACCTGTTGTGAAGGTGGCGTTTGTATTCTCTATTGCAGCACCGAAAATCATCTGCTCGAATTCTTGCAGTTGTAGGTATATCTCTGAAGATAAACAGATGTAGAATTCAGATATATGATTCATAAACTTTTCTTTCACTATAATCAAAATCTGCGCACCAAAAAAAAAATAGAAGATTGAAGAGGGGTAATGTTAGCCATACCTTCGTTTAAATCAACTGATGGACGTCGTTCTTTAACCCATTGATAACTCTGAGCGAATCTCCAGCCTTTGCTTTTCATCAAGAATGATATTACTATTGCAGGAGACCTTACAAAAGAACACTTATAAGGGTTAGGGATAGGTTATGTCATTACAATGCATAGGGAGATCAATCCATAGTTTCTTATCATTGGAAAAAAAATGTCTTAATTTTCTGCCTGAGCTCTACACTCGAGGGTGCATTAGCAATCTAGGGACAGAAATTGTGAGAACGATATATGAAATACTTCAACAAAAAAGTAACCTGCTTTTCCGGACATGCAGTGCACAAGAACCCGAGCACGGTCTTTTTCACACTGCTCTGCACCGACAGAACCAACATAAGTTTGTTAAAATATGGGAAAATGAGTAACGTCCTAAGATCAATGCAACGAGTATTTTTTCCAGAAAAGACATGTTAAAACATAACCAAAACACAAATTGATTACAGCCTATGAAAGACATTACAAGATGCTTATAATAATAAGGCCAATTACTTCTTCGGGTGAAGGAAGCCTCACCTAGAAATTGGATGGCATCATCGAATGGTAATTTCTGGTCGTACTGAGGACAGAGATAAGTAAATGAGTTTTTGTACAGGTTTTGACATTCTGGTACAACCTGCATTGTAACGTTTATGTTAAAATCTGCAAAAAGCTTCGTTTAGAGAGCCATACAAAGTGTAGCACGTAGAATTATGATCTCAAATACAGAGATGGCAGAGTAAATAAACCATATAATTGAAAGGACCATCCTCGCATGAGCATAAAAGACGACACATGAACTAGAAATCATACTTGAAAACACAGTTTAACAAGCCATGGCAACACATGGAATAGGAATATGCATTTCCTATTTGATAGGAAAATAAAGACAAGATGAGAATTCGGTTGGCAAAGTCTAGCTTGTCCGGAGATCTTGAACCACAAACAAAGTCACAAATACAAAATTCAAGATTTCTAGATAAACCTCTTTTAAAGACAATGCTTCACTCATAGATTCAACTAATTAGAGAGTCAAAATTGCATAAGTAGGCAAACAAATGAAACCCAAACAAGTAAAAGTTACTCTCATATTCACCAGCTAAAAAAACATGAAATCTGCACTCAAGCTGAGTAAGCTCATCTAGCAACCCAAGAAAACAAAAATTCAATCCCACCAATTCGATTATTGAGCAGACCAAGTTAATTACTGAATGAACACAAACTAGAATCAGGTGAAGTAAAAGAAACATGCCCTAATACAGGGAAAAAGGACCAACTTCAAATTATAAATTCAGATATCATTACATTGAGGACATGCGTGATGCCCTGAGCCTTGAGAAGCTCCGCCCTTGCAGCGTTGTCATAGCTTCCCAAGTAGAGGAATTCGGGAAGGATCTCGGTCGAAACGCGCTGACTTGCGCCGCCGCGCAGGCAATCTGTCCGACTTTCGGTGGCCGCAAATGCTGCAAATCTCCCCTTCCTCGTACTTGTGGTAGTGTCCGCAGATACCGCAAGGGTTTTCCCTCTCCCTTTTCCTCATGATTAACGGCGACGACGACGATGATGAAGATGATGTTGATGCTAACTTGATTTGTCGATCGAGATTCTTGATCGAATCAATTCACAACTACATCAGCTGGGTTTTCGACCAGATTGATTTCCCCGAAGATTTTCAGCTGAATTTTTCAGATTCTTGATGGGTTCGATTGATTGAACATTTTGATGCCGTCCCAAAAAGGTTGTATACGTCCGCGTGAATCTGATCGAGCTAAGTTTTGCAGAGCAGATTATATATGGTCGGACTGATAATATTGTACATGTACATAGTATTCATTTCTCCAAAGATAATTTCGATGATAAAATATTTTAATTAATTTAATAGAATCTTACTTAGATAATATTCAGTTACAGCTAAAAGATTCAATTTTTAATGCAAATTCTATGTTACTTCCATTCAAATTTCATGTTCAAAATTTCGATTTTTGAGTTAAGTAATTTGACTTTTTTCTTAGAATTGGTCTTTACAGAATCCACTAGAGATCATAAAGATTAAATCTTTTACTGGACTAGCTTTTGCCCCGTGCGATGCACGGGCTATTTTTTGTCATGAAAATTGAATAATTATTCAGTTAAGATGGATTATCTCGTTCAATTATATACATCACTCATTCCGTTTCTAATTAAAAGCGGGGAAAATAACACAACTCCTTATTTAATACAGTAAAAGAGGTTTCATCAAATACAATCGTATTCATAATAAACTACGATGCGATATGTTAGTCGATGTGTTGAAAAACACTGTGTTATACTATGTTGGTGAACCCGTTATCTTATGCGTCGTCTTCTTTGATGCTCATAAGAGAAATGTGAAATCTCTTTTCCTAAATCATGCGTATCACTTTCAAAAGTTAAATAACATAAATGGTGATTCTCGAATTGGCTCCATGATAATATGTTGCAACATTACATTTTAATTAATGTCTTCCGGAACAAAAGTGTACCAGTCTTAGACTCAATATTTTATGTTAAAGACATCACCTCATCCATAGGATGTAGATTAAATTCAAAGTCCGATACCAAAGTTCTATGGAAATGCAGAAGTTTGTTTCGATCTTGTTGTGAAACTTCGTAAGACTGCTTAGTGTATGACTGCAAATAACTGTAAGACTGCTTATTTGCGCGAATGCATTGTAGAAGGCTGTACAATTTGTATGACTGCAAATTTCGCAGGACTGCTTCAGTGTAAGATTACGAACTATAAGATTGCTTAATTGCACTTTGGTAATTTTGGAAAAGTGCAGTTGGAAGAGTGTACGATTGCGAACTTCGTAAGACTGCAGTAACTTGTAAGAGTATGACTGCTAACTTCGTATGACTGCAGTAATTTGTAAGATTGTACGACTGCGAACTTCGTACGACTACTTCAGTTTAAGGCTACGTACAAATGTAAGACTGCTAACTTGTGCAACTGCAATTTTGGAAGACTATAGTAATTTGTAAGAAAAGGTAAAAAATGCCATTGCAAGTTTACGAAAATCCTGTCTTGTCAAGTTAACGAAGATGAAATCGTCCCACTTCCCGATCCGAAATTTGTTGTAAAGTAATACGTTTTATATTATAATATCTATATCTGGATAATGTCAAAAAAAACTTCCACATGGTCGAGGTTGGGTTGTCTTCATCCCATTGACTTGAAGAGGTGAAATCGAAGATCGGGACTCTCCATAGTGCAATTCTGATCGGTCGTGCAGTTTTCTTCAGTAGTGCAATTCTCCTCAGTAGTGCAGTTCACATGGTAGTGCAATCCTCCCAGTGGTGCAGTTCACATCTGTAGTGCAATTCTCCTCAGTGGTGCAATTCACTTCGGTAGTGCAATTCTCCTCAGTGGTGCAATTCACTTCGGTAGTGCAATTCTCCTCAGTGATGCGGTTCACTTCAGTAGTGCAATCCTGTGGTCAAACCAGCAGTAGTGCAATCCTGTGGTCAAACCAGCAGTAGTGCAAATCTTGGATAATTTCATATCCAATAATTTAAATGTAGCATTCAATTTTATTATGTATAGACAATTATGGTATCTTTTAAGCTGCTGCAGAATCAGTCAGAATTGATACACAGGGAACTGTCATACACAATGTAATTCATATCTGGATGAAGCTCCTAAAGTCATAGAAGTCGTTTTCTTATATTCCTGAGTGCAGTCTTACACTTCGGAAGTATTCACACTTTACGAAATTCACTGCAGTCTTTCACCGGCATCATTGAACATTTGCCTCTATCGGTGGCAGCAGCCATACAGCTTCACTGTCGTCGTGCCTTGAATAAGGGTATCCTCCTAGTCCCAAACATATGTTATGTTATATTATGTCATATAACTCGTAATATATTGTTTCATAGTATAATGTTTTTATATTTTATTATATTATATCACGTTATATTATATTATCTTTTACTATGTTTTATTATATTATACTATATTTTATTATGTTACAATACTATTTGAATTATGTTATAGCGTATTAAATTATATTATATAATACTATTATATATATGTTATATACAACACTTTGTACTATATTATATTATACTACAATATCTTATATAATATTATTTTATATATTGTAATATATTATGTATTATTTTATTATGTTATATAATATTGTATTATTATATGTATTATTTATTTTACCTTATATAAATACTATTTTAAACTATATTATATCATATTAACTTATATTATATTATACTATTATATATATGTATACAATACTGTATACTATGTTATATTATACTAAAATATACTAATTTATATTGTTATATTGTTGTATTATATTATGTCTTATATTATTATGTTATATTATATTGTATTATTATATGTAGTATTTTATTTTACCTTGTATAATATTATGTTATAATATTTTATATAATATAACATAATATTTCATGTTAAAATTATATTATTTGCAGTCATAAGTGATACATAGGGAACTGTCATACACCATGTAATTCAAATCTGAATGAAGCTCGTAAAGTCACAGAAGTCGTTTTCTTATATTCGAACAAACGTTGATATCAGAAATGATTCAGGAATTTAAGTACACATACAGAATCTATTACCGCCAAACATCTTTGGATTAACACTGGTTACAATGACGATTACATCATCCCCTATGACAGATTGGAGTAGGGCGCAGAACTCAAAAGTCTTGTCCCTCCACACCGTGACCGACACATTCTCCCCTCTACATGTAATGCAAGAAGGTAGAAAGAACAAACGAAGAATATATTAATGGTAATAAGGTAGAAATCGCACATTAACAATATCAAAGTACTGTATCACAAATCAAAGAGACCCCTCCATGATGATCTTCAGTACAGCACGTTAAGTACCGATGGCACTGTCAACATCAGGCTCTGTGAAGCACGACAGCAACCCAGCAACGTCTAACGGATGGAGTTGGACAAATTGTTAAATACAACATAATAAGGAAAAGGAATAAACAAATGGTAATGCAAAGCATTGACTACACACCCGGTAGTTCCTGATTTATGCCTGCAAGACGCAAGAACTCCTCGTGCGAATGCAATTGAAATTTCTCTTCGCTTAAAGCGCGTAGGAGCAACAACATCAAAGTCCGTTATAGCAAAGATGCGACCATCAATAAGCGATTCTTCAAAACGATCAATTCGCAGACAGTGAATGGACCACTGCATCAACATATCCTGCAACCCAAGAAAACGGGAAAACAAAGGTTACCAACCACGAAAAACAACTAAACCGATACAAACCATACAACAGACATTTTCGTCCAATAACAACAGGTCGATACTCATCAACTCGCCATTTTTCTTCAAATTCTTCGCCCTCCAAGACCGCAGCAAATGCACAACAACAGTGGCGCTATCTGCCCTGGGAGTTAACATGTATTATTCATCTTGGACTTTGGTTAACACTCTCATAGAGATAAGCATATAATTCAAACGCAATTTGCAATCCGATATATACAATAGAACAAAAAGGTTACCCGAAAATATTGCAATCGAATTCAAATAATAAGTCATTGCATTCATCAAATTCCCAAGGAAAAATACCACGCAGCTAAACACAAAGTTAACGACAAAAGAAAAGGTAAAAAATGCCATTGCAAGTTTACGAAAATCCTGTCTTGTCAAGTTAACGAAGATGAAATCGTCCCACTTCTCGATCCGAAATTTGTTGTAAAGTAATACGTTTATATTATAATATCTATATCTGGATAATGTCAAAAAAAAACTTCCACATGGTCGAGGTTGGGTTGTCTTCATCCCATTGACTTGAAGAGGTGAAATCGAAGATCGGGACTCTCCATAAACTTCATGTTTTTTTTTATTTCTAATAAACAAATAAAATGAAATTTAATATTTTTTTTTGTTCTTACTTTTAGTTTTATTATTATTTTGCTTCTTATTTTTATCAAATAAAAATAATGAAATTCACAACTAATATATATGTATACTATAGTATAAATACACACCTTGATCAATAAATTCAAACTATATATTATATTATCTATAGCCGGGAAAACATCAATAATCTACGAAACATCCATACGACGAATCTTATATTACAACGACTGCTCTTACAGAACCAATAGTGATCCATCGCAACGACAACATTCCTATTTCACTCCACTCACTCGTCGCCATTGCTAGCAAAACTTCCTATGGCTGCCCGTACACCACATTCTTTATAGGTTTTCATGACCTTTAGGCACAAACCTTTTCTTCTGAAAATGTGATAGAGCTAAAGATGCATTCATCTATAAAGAAGAATAAAGGAGCAAAATACTTTCCAACAAAATAGTATACACTGCACACTGACCTTCGAGGTTGGCACTATCATCATCACCCAACATTTATTTATTAGTGAGATACACAAACCAAATCTTGACCAATGCCTAAAAACTAACCAATCGTGAACATCAAATTCAATGTCTCTTCATCACTTACCTAACTACACATAACGAACTTAGAAAAGGTGAAACTCACATATGAAGCATGATGAACTCTCAGAAGAAATATCCTTATTAACGTAGAGAGAGTTGATATTATATCCATGAGACTGCGACACCTCAGCCTGAAAACGATAATACGCAACAAAAAGACTCCCATAAAATTCACAAAAATACTTATGTGGAGGCCAACGATCAAGACTTTCTTATCCTGCAAAGGAAAGAATATATAACAAAATCAACACATTTTGTCAATAAAATTAGTATTATAAGCAAAAGAGACATAAAATCTCGAAGAAAGCAGACTTAACAACAATCCAAATTAAAGACATAAACACAAAAGAAAAGGAAACACCCGCAGGCAAAACAAATAATAATCAGAACTTGCGCATCACAGAGAGAGATAGACGTAAAGAATCTCGCTAAACAAACACACAAACCCACTATCATACACGAAAAAAGCAGACACTCACACAATGAACAATCAACCAAAGACACGTGCGCGTGTAGAAAAACAATCAAATAGATATATTTTACCTTATAAGGTAATTCTCCGCAGAGACTGTAATCTGTTGCCCAACTGTAGAATATGCACCTGCATTGAAACAACAAACGAAAGAAACTAAAAATTAGAAAACAAACATGATAACGACATACATATTTAACAATATTCAGACATATCAATAAGCTGAAATTAGATTAATAAACACATTTGCCAAATCATCCATAACTTTTATGCTATTAAACCTCTCACCAATAGAAAGTTCTCAATGTTGAAATCTTCAACCACAAATCATGAAAACAAATAAAATGATACATTCACGTGCAAATGAAGTAGATAAATATCATTGGGATCATAAAAAACTGAAGTTCAAAATCATCGGAGCTCAAATGCAGAAATATAAAACAAAATGGACAAAGCAGCAAAAGACAGAATATAAACCTACCACAAACAAGGAAGAACAACTTCCCTCCTCCCGCTGTAAACTTTGACACAATGATAAAGAAATGGTAAAATCTAAAATATCTGAATTCGTCAGCAACCAAAAAGCCTGAATATTATCAAAGTCTGGGAGTTTTGAACATTTAATGTTCTCACGTCATCACCCACATTTTCTGTTCCCAAATCAACCACATTTGTTCCCAAACCAATGACCCCATCGTGAGGTCAACCGGTCATCGTGCTTTTGAGCCAGTTGTGTTGTTCTTGCACTAATCGCTGTCGAGGATTACCTGATCGTTTTTCTTACATAAGTTGTCCCCGCTCTCGTCCAACTGCTTCTCCTTCAAAATTAGCATCCTCCTTTTTATGGCGCATGGACAACAACACCGTATCGCTGCGCAAATGCGAGGAAGATTTGATCTCTAGTTAGGCGACGCAGCAGCAACACCACTGCCAGCGCCAACTGAGACGCCGCCGCCGCCCTTAAAGGACCCGTGCGGGCAGAAAGACGCCCTTCTCGCTATAGGGCGCTGCTGCTCTGTTTTGTCTTCTTTTATGATTGTCCATAGAACATAGCAGAACAAACCATGAAAAATAGAAGGAAAACTACACAACAGTAAAGAACCCACACAACTGTCCCTTTGGACAATATGCATAAAAATGAAACAACAAATCGGCTGAAGAAAACGTCAAGAGTCTCGAGCTGAACATCATCGAATCAAAGTACCTCATCGTCCCATGTTCTTTGTTCGTGTTCTCAACGCCTTATGAAACCTCGCCCAAATTCCACGCGCATACCCCACATTCCGATGCTGCCCACAGCTCCGACCGTTGATTTACTCCACCGCCCAGACATGCATGTTACGTTCCTCAAGAATCCCCCAGCTTGAGACTCCCTCGTAAAGTGCAGCCTTATCTCAGGCATGGTGGATGGTTCGGGTGGACGGGAAATCGAGCCGGCAGCCCAAAAATGCCCTCTCCCAAACCCAAACCAGCGATTCCAGCAGGGGATTTTTCCAGCGGCTTATGAATGGTCGATTGAGCATTGAGCGAAACAATACATCAAAGCACATCGATAGTTTTCCAAGAGTGAAACACAAATTCAATGATGAGACATAATCAAGGAAAAAATAAAGCATACAGAAAGTCAATCACACCATAAGAAACTGACCATAGCGGTGTTAAGAGCATTGAGACATTTTCTGGCAGTGAATCGTGGATCATAACCCGTGAAGAGAAACCGATACATAGGGAACTGTCATACATTGGATAAGACAGTAGCCAGATATACTAACAATAATTAAATGAAAAAAAAAAAGGCGGCCTGCGACCTGCCTAATAGTAAATCTATCTGCAACCCGATTATCTGTTTTCCTCTATGATGGACCATAGCGGTCTGTAGACTCCTCACATTCGCCGTCTACATGTTTTCAGTATGCTTCAGGTTTCTGTTCTTTTTTTTTTCGTTCAATGTATATGACTGTATGACTGTTCCCTCATTTTAGACTGTTCGTTTTACAAATACATTAATGCAAGACTGTGAAAAGTCATATTTAATAAAGTCATATGTCTACTTTTTTGGACCAGATTCGTTGCTGTTCGTTGGCAAGTGAACAGGATCTGCTGACGTGGTAGTCCAGTAATGATTTTATTCACTTTTGCTTCCAAAGGCAGTAATGTCCACTCGCTCATGCCATAAATGATAATCTTATTAGATTATGCTCGTAAAACGAAGAGTCAAACCAACGAATTGCAGAAAATTAACAGTCAAATACACCCCATTTAGACAAAAAAATTACAGTTTCCAACACGAAAAAAAAAATCCTCACATTTTTCTCTTGATGATACGAACACAATATCTACCATTTTTGGACTGTTCATTGCCTATTAAATGGGGACAATGAATCTGATAAATACAATGTATATTTGTCATGCACATGCAAAGAATATAGACATATTAATCTGCACTGCCATACACATTCAACGAATACAAAAATAATCTACACATTTTCCGAGAGGGGAGGGAAAATTGTTGCCACGTGTCATCACAATAGGGTCCCTATCCTACTTTTATAGTATATAGATTATCGATACGCCCATGTGAAGAATTGGGACGGGTTTCAAGATTTTGAGTTTAAATCTGAATTTATGTGACAAGAATGATCTTTGTTAAGATATTTACTAAGTCAAGATTTCTCCGAAATTAAAAAGGTATATCAAAACAATGGTCCAAGAATAGCAATTGAACCATTAACGTCTTGAATTGGAAACGTTAACCACGTCGTCGTTTTGAGGATTCTTTACTACTCTTTCCTGATTTCCTTGATCAATTGAGCGTTTTAACTTTTTTGTGGGTGAGGTTTTACGTTCCTATTTTCACAATTTATTGTTGGTCGAATTTGTATTCCATAGTGCTTTCGATCAAATTTGATATTCGTAGCGTTTCCAGATTATAATCATCGTTGCTATCGGCCAATGCGATTATTTTGAGGACCGTTCGACGATTTTGCTTTGTTTCTCGTGGTTAATTGTGCGATCAGTAATTGTAGTTTTTTTACGTTTGTTCTATTTTTCTGATCGGCCTTGATTTTTTGTAAAAAAAGAAATTGGCATTGGCAATGAATTACAGCCCATCCTCTTACATATAGTGATGGGGTTGAGAGCTTAGTTGACTGAAGTGAAATGCCCTTGTGCTGTTTATTGACTCAGACTCCACAATTTTTTTTTTACAGAGTTTCAACACACTTTTTAACTGTTCATCTTTAAGGTTATTGCAATGTTCCCTGGGCTACCTCAGCTAAGTGAAATGCCTCTAGTGCAAAATCTCGGCATCAATGGCGGTGCTGAAAATGATTACTCGACTGAAAGAAAGTTCATGCTAAAGAAAATGTACTTTCCAACTCTTTGTTTATGTGACTGAGCTGAGCCTTTCTTGGGCATACTACTTTTAGATTTTAAAGAACTGTCATGGATTGCGCAATTTACCTTCGCGTTTTTGCAGCTGGGAAGTTCTCAAAATGTGCAACCAACGACCACAAGAGGTACCTCCCGACAAGCTGTTTGATATCGTGAAACGTATAGAAGCAACATTGTTCAAGAATGCCACATCAATGGTACGTACATTCTCGTGCTCATTGTGCTATTGTTAGTGACATTTTATGCCTAAATCACGAGCATGGAAGTTTCCCAGGCCGACTTTTTGCTTACGCGTGCATCGTTTGTTTGTCAGGAGGAGTACTTGGACCTCAAAACTCTGGTGAAACGCTTGAATGGTTCTAAACAAGTTGCGCAGAAGAGCAGCAATCACAGCTACCATTCCTCACAATTCAATTCTTCCTGGCTATTGCTACAATGATTCCTATGCCTGGGCTCGAAGAAACTGCAAATTTAAGTCTGGCCGTAACCACTTCAATGGATGGTTCATTCCCTGCTTTCAATAGCTCCTCGGTTGTCAAGTCTGAAATTTTCATGGCGAATGGAAATGGATCTCACACTGGTACTCATGCTATTTTCTTCTTCTTAAAAAATGGCCTTATGATCTGATGGTGTAATCAATCTTGACTAATATATTGCTTTCAGGGTCCTTTGCTGGCCGATTTCAACATTCTTTCTCTGCTTCGCCAGTATATTCGGGCAGTCGAAATATCCCAGCATATGGATTCAGTAACTCTGCTTACGAAGCCTCGAATGCCCAGTCGTTAGTGGAGTCTGAGCCCTTGAATAATGTTGGTGGGTTTTCAGCTTTTGATTCTTCAATTGCATCACAGAACAGCCATACCTCTCACAGCATCAACGGGTGTATGGGCGGTGGAATTAGATCTGCGTTTCAGCAGAAGTCTTATGGATTGTCGAATGGGCCATTAAATGGAGGGTTGGGTATGATGGGCAACTATATTCCCACGATGAGTTGCCCTGAGGCTAACGAAGCCTATTTCTCTGGTGGGAACAACCTGAGACTAGTTCAGCAGCAATCCAATCGAAAACGACGGGCATTATTTCACGGTATGGTCTGCGTGTAATCGTGATAATGTACACGTTTCTCCGTAATGTATGACTATAATTTGTTCACTGTTCGTTCGAGTTGTTTCCTTACGTCTAATTTCCTCCCTGGCAGGCAATGGAAGCGAATTGTTGCAGCTGATAATTCAGAAATGTATGTTCCTGGCATATGTTCTTCGATGTGCATGCAATCCATGGAAAGGGCGAACACTCCACTGATGACGAGTCATCGCTCGAATCTTAGTTCATCTGTGAGGCAAACTCATGATCAGATGGAGCAGCGTTTGCATCAGCAGCAATCTGTCGTGAAACAGGAAAATGATCTTGGAATCCAAGATGTGATGGCGCATGAATACAATCAGAAACCAAAAGGGCAAACTGAAGCTCGGCCCAGCAGTTTGTGCACAGAAGAACCGATCGTCGTAGAAACAAGTGGAAGCAATGCATTTAGTCGACATCGTAGCGTTGAGCGTGAGTGTCAGTACAGAAACCAACAGAGATGGCTACTGTTCTTGTGGCACGCTCGTCGATGCCCATATTCAGAAGGAAAATGCCGTGAGCCTCGATGCTTCAGCGTTCAAGGGCTGCTGAAGCATATGGAGGGTTGCAAATCGCCCGAGTGCCCACAGCTCCGATGCCGTCAGACTAGGATTCTAATCGATCATCACAGAAAATGTCGAAGCATCAATTGCCCAGTTTGTATCCCCGTCAAGAATCATCTTCGAAGGCAGTTGAAGAGAGTTGTTCGTTCTGATGCTGCTACTGAACCTTTGTAAGCGCTGAAGCCATCGAGGATCTACGGCCAGCCAAGCGCATGAAGGTCGAGGAAAGTCCGCGGTCTGTTTTCGGAAAATGTGAAACTTCTGTTCCTCTGATCTATCCTACGAGTGAACCTCCTCGACTAGCTGACCAACATTCTGAGGAGAGCGATGACTCTCATCACATTGCAACGAAAGCCAAAGTTGCTGAAGTAAAGGTGGAAAATCCTGAATATGTTGAGCAGATGATGATGTCTGACGGTGTCGAGAAGATGGAGGACTGCTTGGGAAAAGCTGACGTGAAAGTGACAGAAAACAGTCGTTCTGTTTCAGACGTTGTTGCGGAGGACAGCGTTAGAAGCAAAGAGGAAATGGCGGTTCAAACTACGACTGGAAAGGCCTCGGAGCCTCAGGAAATTGGCAGCAAATCTGAGAAATCGAAAGTAACGGGAGTCTCATTGACTGAACTATTTACACCCGAACAAATACGACAGCATTTAACAAGCCTTAGACAGTGGATAGGCCAGGTGAGTTTTAATGGAGTTATATGCTTCCTATTACCAGCAATCGGTGGTTGTAATCTTATTTTTATTGTGTCGCAGCGCAAGGCGAAGGCAGAAAAGAACCGGGCGAGGGAGAATTTTCTGAGCGAAAATTCCTGCCAGTTATGTGCTGCCGAGAATCTCACGTTCGAACCGCCCCCAATATACTGCGCTCCGTGTGGAGCTCGTATTAAAAAGAACGGCGGGTATCATACTGTGGGTGACGCCCGGCATTATGTTTGTACTAAGTGCTGGAGCGAGGCTCGTGGGAATACCATCTCCGTTGATAAAATTGCCATTCCAAAGGCTAAGATGACTAAAATTAAAAGCATTGTCGAAACGAGCGAACCTGTAAGCCTCTTTTCCTTGTCCGAGAGCGTTAATGTGTATTGAGTAACGTAATCCTACGGTTTCTTATGCGTGTTTTCGCAGTGGGTTCAATGCGACAAATGCGAAGTATGGCAGCATCAGATATGTGCCTTGTTCAACAGTAGGAGGAACGAAGGCGGGCAAGCCGAGTATACATGTCCGAAGTGTTATCTTAAAGAGATAGAAAGAGGAGAACGCTTGCCGTTACCTCAAAGTGCTGTTCTTGGAGCGAAGGACTTGCCTAGATCGATTCTGAGCGATCACGTGGAGCAGCGCCTGTTCGTTAAGCTAAAGCATGAAAGGCAGGAGAGGGCAAGGATTCAAGGAAAACGTTACGAAGAGGTGATAATTTTTATCTTCTTTCTGTAAAAACGATCTAATATATTATCTTCGAACAAATCATTATCTCGTTGGTTGCCTAGGTTCCTGGAGCCGAATCGCTTGTTGTAAGAGTGGTGTCATCCGTAGACAAGAATTTGGAAGTCAAACCACGATTTCTTGAAAGTCTCCGAGCAGAGAATTATCCCAGGGAGTTTCCCTATAAATCAAAGGTGTGCATACGATACACATGAGCCTTTGGCCAGCTTTAAATATGTAGTTCCAATGTTCTTATTTGGTGGCATTCAATCCTAATACCTACTCTTGTCTTTTCATCTTTTCCAGGTTATATTATTGTTCCAAAACATCGAAGGTGTAGAAGTATGCATATTCGGCATGTACGTCCAAGAATATGGTTCTGAATGCGAGCAGCCAAACCACCGACGAGTCTACCTCTCTTACTTGGACTCCGTCAAGTACTTCAGGCCAGACGTCAGAACTGCTAACGGAGAGGCTCTTCGAACGTTTGTGTACCATGAAATACTGGTAAGAATTCATTGGCAAATTTTTCTTTTTTTTTTTTTTTCAAATTTTGACCATGATTTGTTTCTCGGTTCAAGATTGGATACTTGGAGTACTGCAAAATGCGCGGTTTCTCAAGCTGCTACATATGGGCTTGCCCCCCGCTGAAGGGCGAAGACTACATTTTGTATTGCCACCCAGAAATTCAGAGGACGCCGAAATCCGATAAACTTAGGGAGTGGTGAGCTTCGTTTCAACGCTACTATTAACCGTGTAAAAGTTTCGTGCTGCAATTTTCTACGACAGAAAAGATGCTTGGTTTGAGACAAGTGACGCACTCTATTTTCAGGTATCTGTCCATGTTAAGAAAGGCCTCGACTGAAAACGTCGTGGTTAAGCTTACCAATCTGTACGACGATTTCTTCGTATCGACGGGGGAATGCAAGGCGAAGGTAACCGCCGCTCGCCTGCCATACTTCGAGGGAGATTATTGGCCAGGTGCCGCGGAGGACATGATTGATAAGATGGAACAAGAAGGAGATGAAAGCAGACGAAATAAGGGCGTGGCTACGTCTAAAAGGAGCATCGCAAAGAGAGCTTTCAAGTCGTCTGGGCAGATCGATCTTTCTGGGAACGTTACGAAGGACATGCTCTTAATGCACAGAGTAATCCCTTCTTCTGTTTCTTGCAGAGTTCAGTTACCTCATATTATGCGTCGTTTTAGAACTTCACGGTTTTCGCCCCCTTTCTTTCTTCGACAGCTTGGGCAGACGATATTGCCGATGAAAGAAGACTTCATCATGGTTCACCTGCAACACCAATGCGCTCACTGCTGCGTACTCATTGTGTCTGGGAATCGATGGGTTTGCAGACAATGCAAAGATTTTCAGCTTTGCGATAAGTAAGGTTTCTACTCGTTATCAGTTTACATTCAGGAAATAATATCATCGCATGGCTCATTATATCAGGTGCTACGACACCGAGCGAAAACGCGACGGAGGAGAGAAACATCCCATCCACCAAAAGGAGAAGCACAAACTCTACCCAGTAAGTCAATAGATTGCTGATTTTGACCGGCATGTTTTTCGCGTGCTCTTCTTCTTCTTCTCATTTGGAGTATATATACGTTCGCAGATCGAAATCGATGACGTCCCCGAGATACAAGAGACAAAGACGAAGTCATAGAGAGCGAATTCTTCGACACGAGGCATTCGTTCCTCAGCCTATGTCAGGGAAATCACTACCAATACGACACCCTCCGACGAGCCAAGCACTCGTCGATGATGGTCCTCTACCACCTACACAACCCTACTTGCCCCGCCTTTGTGACCACTTGCTTCGTCTGTCGCCTCGATATCGAGCCCGGCCACGGTGGCTGGCGGTGCGAGTCTTGCCCTGAGTACGACGTTTGCAGTGAATGCTATCTCAAGGACGGGGAAATGGCCATCCTCATAAGCTGACGAAGAATCGATTGAACGAAGGGCAGAATGGCGAATCCAGGAAACTGCGTGTTAAGCAGGTGACTTGGAGTACTAACAGTCGAAACGCCACTGAGTTTATAAGTTTTCTTGGGCTTACGGTACTCTTTTTTTCTTACCATTTTCAGCTGAGGAAAGTGCTCGATTTGCTGGTCCACGCTAGTGCGTGCCCTTCTCGGCTATGTCAGTATACAAACTGTCGAAAGGTGAAGGGGCTTTTTCGTCATGGCATGAGCTGCGATAAGCGCGTGGTCGGCGATTGTGTGCTGTGCAAGAGAATGTGGAGTCTACTGCAACTCCATGCTCGGGCGTGCAGAGAATCGCAGTGCTCTGTTCCTCGGTGCAGGTGCGTTGTATGTTCCCTCCTTTTAAAAATTCACCTTCGAAATCTACGACAACCTTAACTTTTTGCTTCGAAATTTGGGCTTAATATGAATTCTCAGGGACTTGAGGGAGCACATGCGAAGGTCTCAGCAACAGTCTGAGTCGAGACGAAGAGCTGCTTTCGATGAAATGACGACGACGAGGCTTAGTGCTGCTTCTCAGCTCCTCCCAAGTTGATCGGCAATGGTGGCTTAACGTCTGTTATTCTAGGAATTGAAAGACGTTTTTTTTTTTCCATTAAATCACGACAATGCTGAGCAATTCTTTCTTAAGTGGTGTAGATATGTATGCATAAATATAATAATCAAGAAAGAGAGAGAGAATGCGAGAGTTCTTCTCCATTATCAGTATTCAAGAAAGGAAAAATCTTCATCTCTAACTCTTCAGACCATTCATTCACTCGTATTATTGCAAGAAAAAAGAAAGACAAAATTAATGGCCGGCGAATCTCTCCAAGTGGTTTTAGTTCCATGGCCGGTGATGGGCCATGTTCAGATCGTCGACTTCGGCAAGCTTCTAATCGACCGCCACAAACAGCTCCGACCAAGTAAGCGTGCTTCCTTTCTTTCTTTCTTCCCCCTTTTTTCTCCGATCTAAGTTACCGTTCAGACACGATTTCATCCGTACACCTTCCGTGCGCGTGATGTGCGTGAAATCTGTCTCAGGCTGCTCAAATCTCGCCGTCACGGTGCTCCTAATGAAGCTCCCCACCACATCGACGCCGTGAGCAGCTCCTTCATAGACTCACTCCCTTCTTCTACTTCCTCCTCCTCCGTCAACTTCCTCCACCTCCCGCCGACCCGACCCGACCCAGAATGGAGCACCAAACCCGCGGATACTTCCTCCACAAATTAGTGCAAAGTCAAAGGTCAAACGTCTCCGACTACCTCAAACTCCACAGACAGAACGGTCGCCCTAGTCACCGACATGCTCTGCACAGCCATGATCCACGTGGCAGATGACCTCAGCATCCCTTCCTTCGTCGTCTTCTCACCTCCCGGCGAGCTTCCTCGGCTCGATGCTCCACTTCCAAACCCTAAACGACGAGGAGAGCGTAGACGTGCCCGAGCTGAGGAACTCAGATTCCGACCTGAAAGTACCGAGCTTCGTCGGGCCGCTGCCGCCGGCGGCTCTGCCCTCGGTCCTCGTCGACAGGGACCAGTGGGTCGGGCGGTTCCTCGGCTACGCCCGCGACTATCGTAGGGCCAAGGGCATTATCGTCAATACCTTCTTCGAGCTCGAGTCGCACGCCTTGGGCTCGTTCCTTGTGGAGTCGGCGTACGGGTCCGCGGCGGTGCCGCCGGTCTATGCCGTCGGGCCGATATTGAACCGTAGCTCGTTTGAATCGAACCGTTCGAAGTCGTCGGAGGTCATCGAGTGGCTGGACGAGCAGCCGCCCCCTCGGTGGTTTTCGTGTGCTTCGGGAGCCAGGGGAGCCTACACGAGGCCCAGGTACTGCAAAATTTTTGTACTGATTTCGATTCTTTAGACTGCGTTTGGTATGCGAAATTTGATCAGGGAAATAAAAAGGAAAGGTGCAAGAGGTCGGTAGAAGAGCCAAAAATGTCGTTCGATGCGCTGATTTAGTTTTCAGCCGTACTTTTTGCGCCAAATTCTGCATACGAAACGCAACCATAAGTTTGCTGAATTGTCGACGTATGTTTCAACTTCAATATCCACAACAAGGGTGCGTCTGGTTATGCGGAAAAGAAAGGAAAAGTGTAGTGTTACGCATCGAACCATCGTACGATACCTTTCCTGCGTCGTACAGTTAAAGTCTTCCTTTTTCTTCTCCAGCACTAATTAAGCATGCCAAACGCAGCCTAAAGGTCCGAGACCTAAAAATACGGAAATATATGTTAGTTTACGCTATATCGCTCCCTGTCAGGTAGGGAGCTCGCACTCGGGCTCGAGCTGAGCGGGTCCCGCTTCCTTTGGTCCCTACGAAGGCAGCCCTCCCCTAACGAACGGGCATCGTTCCCGACCGAGTACTCCGACTGGTGGGGTGGGCCCCGCAGCTCGAGGTGCTTTCGCACCCGAGCGTGGGCGGGTTCGTCACGCACTGCGGTTGGAACTCTGTGCTCGAGGGCCTCTGGTGCGGCGTGCCTCTGGCGGCCTGGCCGCTGCACTCGGAGCAGCCAATGAACGCCCGCCAGCTGGCGTGGGATTTGGGATTGGCCGTGGAGGTCGTCCCCCCGAGCTATTACCAGGGGAAGGAAGACGACCTCGTGTCGGCCGATGACGTGGCGAGGGCCGTTAGGGAGGTGATGGGAAGAGGTGAGAGTGATGAGGTGAGGAAGAAGAGGGTTATGGAGATGAAGGAGAAGAGTAGGCTTTGTGTGAGGGAAGGTGGGTCTTCCTTTGTCGCTCTTGAGAGGTTGATTGTGGCTCTGATGGGTTAGTTGTTTGTGTAGTTTGTTAATACTTGGCATTGCATTGTGTGATTGTGGAATGAAGTGAATGGCAAAAATAAAAAAAAAAGGAAAAAAGAAAAGTTTTCCCACTCAATCTGCAATGGGCTTGTGCTAGACTCGTTGAAAATACGATTAATCTTTGGGATCATGATTGATTTCAAATTCATCTAGCACGTTAGTTAGAATGTACCAAATTCAGACTCTAACGGAATTGATCGAATTCAAGCGTCGAAGGTACAACAAGCAAGTCTTGAGAACTTTTTCCGAAAACGCTCATGAGATTTAGACGTTAAAAGCTGCGACTCGGAATGAAGTTTTTATCATCCGACGTCAAGAACAGAAAAAGCTTCTTCGGATTCAGATCGACAAGATATCAATTAAGCTTTGCGTTTGTGTCCAATGGGAATGCTTTTCCTCGGTGATTGAAGATCATGAAGTCCAGATTTGCAGGCAGCTGCACAACCCTGATTTTGCACATCAAAGGAGAACACAAAAATACGACACAATAGTTAGGTTCACAAATGAAGAAACAAGAAAATCGGATGGTAATAGTAAGGAGAATTATGATCAAATTTTTATCCTTTCCTATTAATGCTTATTTCTCAGACTACAGAACCTTAAGCTACTTCTTCAAAGTTGAATCCGCAACAAAGAGAACACCTTCAATAACATGAAGACTTCTACATTCTCCTACATATCATCAAAGCACCATCTACATCGCCTACAGGGAACAAAAGAAAAAAAACTAGATTGATTCCAAATTTCTTGAGCAGGAATACGTATCAAGGAAAAATTTCGCTTTTCGCCCAGCAAAAGCAAGCTGTTTCATCTCAGTTAGTTGAAAAGTCATCTTGCTTGCTTGCTTGAACCCAGTTATCATTAGCTACATTCGTGATACCGAGCAATTAACGAAAAGGTGTGTTTACTCCTCAAAGAAAAACCTTCAAACTCTACCAGCAATACGACTGATTTAGCTAGATACTAGTCAGTAGCAAGAACAATGAAACTGGAAAAAAAAAAAAGAAAAAAAGAAAAAGGAAATCTGTGTTTACCTATTCTCATCCGAATCAGGGAGTATCGACAAGAACTTCCCAGGAACAGTCAAAGCGGCCCACATACACAAAACTAACCCCGCAATTAGCTCCGCCACAACCTAAAGAGAAACGAATTGCTCAATCCATGTGCATCAGAAATATAAGAAAGAAGAGATACGTCTTCCACGAAACTTTGAGCTGGAATTCGAGAAAATACATTGATCGGAGGTCCGTCGAACAGCTCCTCCGTGATCTTGAGAAGCGACCTATCTGAAACAAATAAACACAAAAAAAAAAATTCAGCACAGCTAGATAATCAACAATTCGCAGAAAAAAGGGCATAACATCAGCATACATTGGATGGTGGAGTAGGCCGCGTGTGAAAGGATCGCAACTCCAAAACGCCGACGAGAAAACCTGCGCCCATGATCTAACTCTTCAGAATCAATTGACTCGTCACTGGCAATTTCGGAGTGGGTGTAGTGTAATCAATTTGAATGGGCAAAACCAAACGAGCCTTTCACAGTATAATATAATTGGGCTTATTATTGGGCTCGATGTTCAACACTCGGCCCGATAGTTTGAGCCCATTCTATATTAGGAAGGTTGAGTTTGAGCCTAATGAAGTCGAAGAATATTTTTCCACACTAACCTTCGAACCATAGACGATGATTAATTAACACAGAATCAAGAAAAGGGAGAAACCCCAAAAAATGAAGTTCCACGCAATAATGATTACACAACCATATCAAGGTCATCTAAGCCCTTCGTGAGCTTAGCTCTCAAGCTCGCTTACAAAGGCTTTAAAGTCACGTTTGTGCACACGGAATACTCTCATCACTGCATCACAAAATCTGCCGCCGTCGTCAACGACGACGACCGCCGTGGAACCACAACCACCGCCGACCTGTTTGCAGAAGCTCGCCGTAACGCCGGCGCTGGAGTCCTAGACATCCACTACAGAACCATCTCCGACGGTTTTCCTCTTGAATTCGATAGAGTTGCCAACCTGGTCGAGTTTTGGGAGTCTCTCGTGAATGATTTTCCCGACATCGCTGCTGAATTTGTCGGAAATTGTTGAGCAGCGACGATAGTTCGTCGTATGTTCCTATATTAGTAGCTGATGCTTATCCTGGCTGGGCTGCAAAGGTTGCCCAAAAGCACGGCTTGGTCAACGTCTCTTTCTGGACGGAGCCTGCTTTGGTGTTTGCTGCTACTTACTACAAGAATCTCTTGGAAGAAAACGGTCATTTTCCGCCGCCTAAAGGTTCGTTCTTTTCTGGGGTTTTCTTGAATTTCTTACAAGACCCACAAATGAAGATCAGTAATTAACTAAATGCTGCAGATGGAAGCAATCACACCGTAGATTACATACCAGGAATCGAATCCATCTCCACGAAAGACTTGCCGACATACTTCAAAGAATCATCACAAGTCCCAACGCTCGCACAAAAGATCGCCTTCCACGCATTCGAACAGATCAAGAAAGCCGCCGACTTCATCTTGCTCAATACAGTCCAAGAACTCGAACCCAGCGTTCTATCATCCTTAAACCGAACCCATCCTTCATATTCCATCGGTCCCATAAACTTTTGCAAGGAAAGCACTCGAAGCCTAGTGCCCAAGAGCTTGTTCTCTGAAACCGACTGCTCTAAGTGGCTGACGACAAACCTTCCAAGTCGGTCTTATACATCTCTTTTGGTAGCATTGTTGTTGCTGATAAGAAGCTGATGGAAGAGATCTCAAATGGGCTTGCCTTGAGCGGAGTGAGCTTCCTTTGGGTAATAAGGGACCATCGTACTTCTGGTAATAATGATGGTGAAGATTCGGGCAAAGGCTTGATTGTTCCATGGTGCGATCAAAGGGCTGTGCTTTCCACCGTGCAATAGGAGGTTTCTTGACTCACTGTGGATGGAATTCTGTGCTTGAGAGTATGTGGTTCGGCGTTCCCATGATTTGTTGTCCAATGGCTTCGATCAGCCGACGAATAAGAAGCTTGTGGTCGATGATTGGAAGGTTGGGATCGATCTTCCCGGCGATGAAGGGATTGTGAATGGGGAAACAGTTGCAGAGAAGATTAAGAAGGTGATGAGTGATGACGATGGTTACGGCGAGGCCATCCGTAATGAGATGGTGAAAGTGAGGAAGGTGCTTCACCGTGCGCTTGAAGACGATGATGGATCTTCGGAGGTGAATTTCAATCGGTTCGTCGATGATTTGAAGAGTAAGGTTATTGGACAAGGTGTTGTTGATCAGTCGTCATAAATATTCTTTTTGTATTGTTATGACTTCAATAATGTTTCATTTAGTATGCATACATAGAATAGTTCGTGATTTTGACGTGAAGCGTAAACAAAAAAATAGAAGGGGTCTTTTTAAAAAATAGCATTTGACTCAGTCAGCTTTAAAAAATAGTCCCGTCGATTCTGACTTTTAGAAAATAGCCTTCATATTGGGCATGAAACCTGTGGCTATATAGCAGAGGTCCCGCTCATGCAAGCAGAGGGACCACCCATTGCTGCACAGCATGGGGGCAGGAGATCCGCCCATACTGGGCATGGGACCTGTGCTATATAGCAGAGGTCCCGTCCATTGCTGCACAGCATGGGCGCATGAGACCCCCCATGTTGGACATGGTACCTGTGCTATATTGCAGATGTCCCGCACATGGGCGCATGAGATCCACCCATATTGGGCCTGGGATTGTGCTATATAGCAGAGGTCCCGCCCATAAGGACATTAAAGTCATTTTTTATTTGAAGACTACTTTTTAACGTTGACCACATCAAAGTCTATTTACTTAAAAAATCCCCAAATAGAATTACGTACGTTATTGTGCCACTTTTTTCTTCGCCATAAAAAACTAAGTTGGTCAGAGCTTCCAATCCACTAAAAAATCAATCTTGTGTTTATTCTTACATGTGGGACCACGAGTGCATTCGTATGCTATGTTTTTCCTGTCCTCAAGGATTTTTCTTACATCATTGCATACATATTTTGATGCAATCATGCAGTAGACCGTTTTCAATTGCTACACAAAACTACAAATGAGTAAGTGTATACTAGAAATAGTCATGGTCGACCCAACCAATGAAAACGGTCGCCGGCAAAACCCACTAACCAAAGAATAGTCGCACGAGCAAATGGTCTTCGAGACTCTTACCCTTGTCTCACATAAGTGTCCATCGATGCCACGTCGTCGAAGTATCAAACTTGATCTAAAAAACCTCGTATACACCTTTATATACATCACACCCAAAAGGGGTAACTGAAAGAGGAAGCAAAAGAAGAAAAAAGAAAAATGGTGAAGAAAGCTCAAAAAATGAAGCTTCATGCAATAATGCTCACACTACCCTACCAAGGCCACATAAGCCCCTTCGTCAACTTAGCCCTAAAGCTCGCCGCAAAGGGCTTTAAGGTAACCTTCCTCAACGCAGAATACGCCACCAATGCATAACTCGATCCACGGCGGAAAAAAACAGCGTCGACATATTCGCCGAAGCGCGCAACTCCGCCGGCCTCGACATAGACTATCGGACGTTCTCCGACGGCTTTGCGCTCGACTACGACAGGTTGGGAAACTTCGTCGAGTATTGGGAGCATCTCCTCGGCGACGACTTCCCCGAGAAAATCGGCGACTTCGTCGGCGAAATAATCGGCGAATCTTCGTCGTCGGCGTTTTTCCCGATAATAGTCGCCGACACCTTGGCCAGGTGGGCCGCGCAGATCGCCGAGAGGTTCGGCTTACCGAGCGTCTCGTTTTGGACCCAGCCCGCCTTGGTCTTCGCCGCTACTTATTACAAGGATCGTCTTGTCGAAAACGGACACTTTCCGCCGCCAAAAGGTCAATAATCGCGGTTTAATTTTACGGCCTTCTTTGTTAATATAGATATAGATAAGTCTAATAAGTCACATGTGTGTCCAACGTCGAAAAATTGAGAAGAGATTAACTAGCTTATAAGTTGATGGGCTATACCACATATCACCACTGATTTTAGGGATAGGGAGGGAACCTCATCAACTTATGTGACGAACTACTCTCTTAAGTGTGCGGATGCTAGCCTCAATAACGAAATTTCACATCTTTTAATCGATTTTTACGGTGTTTTTAGACGGAAAGAGGCGCGCCATAGACTACATACCGGGCGTAGAATCCATCGACTCGAAAGACCTTCCGTCCCACTTCAACTATGAAGCGGCGGAAACCCTAAACATAGTGCAGAAGATCGTATTCCTATCGTTTGACCAGGTCAAGAAGGCAGACTTCGTCCTGCACAACACTGTCCAAGAACTCGAACCAACCGTCCTTACGTCGTTGGACCGAGTCGTGCCCACGTACTCGATCGGGCCCACCAACTTCTTCAACGAGGGACTCGAAACCCTAGTTCCCAAGAGCCTTCTCTCGGAGACAGACTGCTCGAAATGGCTCGACGAAAAACCTTCAAAATCGGTGCTTTACGTCTCGTTCGGAAGCATCGTGGACGCCGACGAGCGTGTAATAGAAGAGATAGCGCGCGGGCTCGTGCTGAGCGACGTAGACTTCCTATGGATAACTAGGAATAATAATAATCGTGCTATCAGTGGAGGCATAACTTTTCCGAAGAAATTTCGAGACGTAGTTAGCAAGGGAAAGGGTTGGTCGTTCCGTGGTGCGATCAGAGGGCTGTGCTTTCCCACCGTTCGATCGGAGGGTTTCTGACTCACTGTGGTTGGAATTCCGCGGTGGAGAGCATGTGGTTTGGAGTACCGATGATCTGTTATCCTGTGGATTACGATCAGCCTACGAATAGGAAGCTCGTCGTCGAAGATTGGAAGATTGGGACGAATCTCTATGATGAAAATGGGGCGATTAATGGGGAAGGACTTGCGGAGAAGATTAAGAAGGTGATGGATGTTAGCGGGGAGAATGAGATGAGGCGCGAGATGAAGAAGGTGAAGAAGATTCTTCGGGATGTGCTGGGCGAGGAGGGTTCTTCGGAGAAGAATTTCGATCGATTCGTCGACGATCTGAAGGTTAAGATTCATGGTTTGATTTAGGGAATTGAGTTTGTGCCAACTATGATGTCTGTTTTCTTGTTCACAATCTTTACCTATGTCTAGTTGATCTTCAAAGAAAGAGTTAGTGCTACAAACTTTATAACAGCAGTTCCATAATATCATTACAAACACACAGTAAGGAGACCTTCTTTGGCCCGGAAACTCCACACTTCTTCCTTCGTTTCTAACCGAAAACCCAAATCCCTTCCCTTCGTTCTTCCAACGTTTCGAGTCAACAAGTATGCACTAGCTTCGAAACCCACATTCGATTAAGCCAATTATGATCGCTCGTTTTCGAATAATCGTCGACCCTCGTTTCTTCTTCCTCGAAACTACTATCGTTAGTTTCCTTACTCTTTAAAGAAGGCTGAGGATCATTACTAATCGATGCCTCGAGAACTTGTTCGACCATTTCCCTAACCTCGCTCATCTTCGGCCGTGCTTTGGGGATTTTGGACAAGCAACGGTTGGCAACGATCGACAGCTTGTGGGCGGACTTAAGGACGTGTTTGGCGCCTTCGAGCCTCGGGTCCAATATCAGTCGGAACCTCTTGGCGTCCGATAAATAAGGCTTCACCCATTCTAGAAGCTTCTGCTCGGTTCTGGGACGGTTTTTATCCAGCGGGCGCCTCCCCGTGATAAGCTCGTACAGGAAAACGCCGTAGCTCCAAACGTCGCTCTTCGACGTCAGCCGACCCGTCTGTAGATACTCTGGCGCTGCGTAGCCCATCGTCCCGACGACCTATTGAAGCAACACGTCATTGTCACATTGCCCGAGTTAAGACAAAATAAAAATCATAGTAAGGTTGCGTTTGGTACGAGGATTCACAGAGGTCTGAAGGTAAAGCAGTCAGAGCACAAAGTATCATTTCGCTCGATGCGCTAACTCGGTTTTCCATCGTGCTTTCTACGCACGAATTCCGCATACCAAACACAACATAAGTGTGTGTTTGGTTAATGAATTTAGTGAGGTAAAGAAAGAAATGGAAAAGAAAAACTAATTTTTCTTTGATTGACTAGAGACATATGTGAGGAAAAGAAAAGTTAATTTTAAAGCAAAAACTTTGGAAAACCATTTTCCTCGCCAAATGGTGAGGAAAAGGAAAGACTAGTGGAAATCGTTTTCTCTCTAGTTTTTTATCCTCACCGTTTTCCTCGATTCAAAAGCAGCCTAAGTTAACGAGAAATACCGCGGTAGATACGTGAGTCATCCCGTCGGGCGGGCCCAGACGGGCCAACCCGAAATCGGAGAGCTTAGCGTTCCACTGCTCGTCGAGGAGAATGTTGGACGATTTGAAGTCACGAAAGATTATCTGCGTGCAAGAGAATTCGCTGTAACTACAAAAAAAAAAGAAAACGTAATATAGTCTTTTTTTCTTACGAACCTGAAAATCCATTTCCTCGTGCAAGTAAGCCAAGCCACGAGCTGCGTCGAGGGCGATCTTGAGCCTCATAGGCCACGAAAGGGGCTTCACGGATCTGATCGACAAGTGGTCTTCGACGCTCCCATTTGGCATATATCGTATATAAGAAGCCTTTGTATTCCCCTCTCGTCGTCCTCGGCGCAATAGCCTATGAGCTTCACAAGGTTGGGATGCTCGACGACGCCGAGGACATTCACTTCTGTTACCCATTCTTTATGTCCCTATTGCATCATTGAACATACGAAGAATAAGCACTCTAATAGAAGAAAAAAAAAAAAAAGGAAAAGACATAGTACAGCCCATTTACCTGCAAACCTCTTCTGCCGAGCTGCTTTACTGCAACGTCGATTCGATCTTCGGAGGAGCTCTTAATGACGCCTTATAACGCACCAAATCCGCCTTCTCCTAGTTTTGAAGTGCGGCTGAAGTTCTTGGTTATTTGTTTTATTTCTGGGAAGTGAAGACTTTAAGGTTACTATGTTGTTCGGATACGTTTGGAAGATGGCTCGTTCTTCTTGGACTCGTCACTCGTGTTTGAAGTGTTCTGTGAATTGAACTGTGAGGAAGAAAGCGGCCTTGCTTCGCAGTTGGAGAACGATAAGTTGGACGAGCTGATCGGCCTCGGGCTTTTTGTTCCTTCCTTCTTCTCCCCAAAGTAGAGCTGGAAACACCTCATCTGTGTTCCTGGAAATTGGAATGATGGTTATGGATCATCGATCGAATTGCAACCTAACGGTGGCATAGATTCGTAAGCTTGACTAAATCGACGCTCTAACATCGTTTTTTTCTCTACCAAGAAAAGGTTACATTAAGAGACAATCATGCGTTTTATTACCAAAATAGGCTGTGTTCCCTTCTTTTACATACCCATAATCAAGGAATCTAAGAAGGAGAAAGATAGCATAAACAGACATCCTCAGCACCCCATAAAAGGACAATCAAACAGCTATGTCACGAATCTTTAATCATAGGCACCACAGAAAAGGAAATTATATGAATATTGTGTTGAATACTGTACCTCTGTTAAGGAAGGAAGATGGATCTAGAGATTACTGCTTATAATCGAAAACGCCCAAAGATGCTACGGAGGAAAATGGAGAATTGAGAAGACTTCACATTTCACACCAGCAAAATCACTTTTTTACCAGAAGAGAAAAAGATGCTGCAGTATATATTATACATACGAAGTTAGCGAATCAAACAGAAAGGGATGGTCGTGTGAAAGCTGTCTGGTATAAAGATCGAGACTATAAAGAATTGCAACTGAGGTCAGCGATGAATTAATTAGTCAACTTTCATCACTTGGGGTCAACAACAGAATGTGTCCACCTTCACTATTGATTTTAGGGTTAATTGCGAGTCAGGCCCCGATAATATTTTTAAATAGTGTTCAGACCCTAATAAAGATCCATTTAGCATTAAGGACCTATTTTCAAAACTCTTAGAGAAAAAGAGCCAAACTATGCGATATGACATATATACCCTCAAACATATGCGAAATTACAAGCTTTGCCATCGTCTTCTTCAACGAGCGATTTTCGCTGCAAGCTCGAATCCTTCTAAAAAAAACTTCAAGCTCGATTTGTATTGCTATTGCAGCTTTAATCGTCAGAAATCGTTGACATTGTAGCTGAAAATTGATAACATAAATCGTTGAGATTGAAAAAAATATTCAAAAGATCTATGCTAGAAAAAAACTGATATATACAAATAACAGAAATCGTTGAGACTGTAGCAAAAAATATCAAAGTTTATGACCTAATATGTTGAAATTATTGTTAATTTGATCGTGGGTATGATTTGTATATCTAATTTGCAGCTTTAATCGTCAGAAATAACGAATATAGCAAAAAATAACAAATGCCTTATAGATAATAACAAATGTTAGAAGTAACACATCGCTGAAAGGTAATAACGCCTTGTGTGTCGTAAATAACACATTGTTTATACAAGTAATGGCTCGAAATGAATAAAACCAAAATCACAAACGACACTAAAAAAATAGATGAAAACTGCGTAAATCTCCGCATTATTGACTCAATAAGGTAATATTGACCTCAATTTCTCATGGGTACCTCGAATTATACCGATTAGTTGCAAAAAACGAATATTATATTTTCCCTAAATCGTGTAAAAAGAAATACTTATAACATAGCAAAAAATAACAAATGTCTTATGGTTAATCACAAATGTTGGCTTAGAAGTAACACGTCGCTGAAAGGTAATACGCCTTGTTTGTCGTAAATAACACATTCTGTATACAAGTAATGGATCGAAAGGGATAAAATGAAAATCACAAACGACACTAAAAATAGATGAAAAACTGCATAAATCTCCGCATTATTGACTCAATAAGGTAAAATAGACATCAATCTCATGGGTACCTCGAATTTATACCGATTAGTTGTAAAAAACGGATATTATATTTTCCCTAAATCGTGTAAAAAGAAATACTTACAACATAGCAAAAAATAACAAATGTCTTATGGTTAATGACAAATGTTGACTTAGAAGTGTCGCTGAAAGGTAATAACGCCTTGTTTGTCGTAAATAACACATTCTGTATACAAGTAATGGATCGAAAGGGATAAAACGAAAATCACAAACGACACTAAAAAACAGATGAAAACTGCATAAATCTCCGCGTTTGACTCATAAGTAACACATCACTGAAGGTAATAACGCCTTGTTTGTCGTCAATAACACATTCTGTATACAAGTAATGGATCGAACGGAATAAAATGAAAATCACAAACGACACTAAAAAACAGATGATAACTGCATAAATCTCAGCGTTTGTGACTGAATATAGTTTTTCCGTCCTCAATTTTTTCAGATGGGTCTTACTAACAATAACGAATTTTTTATGTATCGAATGAATTCGTGCTTTCACCCCCAAATAAAAATTTCGTTCAGAAACCAATTTAAAATCGACTTCAACGGCCGAACAAGGTAAAAGCGATTGAATAAGATAAAACCGAAACAAACGAGTCTTAATATTAAAGAAAAAATTAAGTCGATAACCATGAAATTGAGAAAATGTAGCTTTCTCTAAGACTAAAACATTTTGAGTAACAGTTTACCCAACAAATATAACACATATACATGTAAAAAAACACTTCATTAAGAATATTCTAGAAGGTTCTGGACCGTCAGAGAATTTAACAGAATTGTCAGAGAATATTTACAGGACTTTCTCAAAATTGTACTACATTAATTAGAAATAATAACAAATGTTAGGTAAAAAAACAACACGAACGCAACTAATAACACATTGATCAATAATGATACCTCAAAAATGTTGTTCAGTACCACGTCAATAATTCGATTAATTCATACAAAAATACACTTTTATTTGGATGTTTAATATGGATGTTCATGTAAATATATAATTTGATGAAGTTTAATCACCACATTCCTTTAAAAGACACATTAGGCGAAATTTGATGTCAATATACGAAAGTTGATCTCAATAGATATATAAACATATAGTCCTCCTTTGCAAAACATAGACTATCATCTCTTTCAATGGAGCATAACATTATGAATTGCACCACGAGCATGTTCAAACGTCAACGTTAAAGTACTAATAACATTTATAGACCACAAACACAAAACACTAAGCTCAAAACCCTAAATCCGAGGCCCGAAACCCTAAACCCTAACCCCGAACTCCAAAGTTTTTTTAAGGTTGTATCTTATACTGCACAAGTCGAGGATCGTTCTCCCAAAATTTCATGTCGTAAACCCTTAATCTTACCTCGAACCCGTAAGTCTAAACCCCAAAAACTACCCAAAAATCCTAGCGCATAGACGATAACAAATTATCTAGAAACCCTAGTGCATAGACGACAATTTTATAACAAATAACACTCTATTGGTAACAATTAAACCCTTACGGGTACCACATTAAACTGTCCAGAAATTTTTCTAATACCGCCAGACAGTTTAGGAATTCTACGGTGGCGCGAGAAACCCTGAAAAACAAACAATATACTCAATACGGTGGCGCGACGAAATTTTAAGGCTATGGGTCTCTCGAATATACGCGTATTACCTTCAATTTCAACTAGAAACATGCTTCGATACACATTTTTATTGTTTGCCTCGACGAATTGTAAGATTCCGTCGATCCTTCATATTCCATCGGTCCCATAAACTTTTGCAAGGAAAGCACTCGAAGCCTAGTGCCCAAGAGCTTATTCTCCGAAACCGACTGCTCTAAGTGGCTCGACGACAAACCTTCCAAGTCGGTCTTATACATCTCTTTCGGGAGCATTGCTGTTGCTGATAAGAAGCTGATGGAAGAGATCTCAATGGGCTTGCCTTGAGTGGAGTGAGCTTCCTTTGGGTAATAAGGGACCATCGTACTTCTGGTAATAATGATGGAGAAGGTGGTGGAGATTCGGGCAAGGCTTGATTGTTCCATGGTGCGATCAAAGGGCTGTGCTTTCCCACCGTGCAATAGGAGGTTTCTTGACTCACTGTGGATGGAATTCTGTGCTTGAGAGTATGTGGTTCGACGTTCCCATGATTTGTTGTCCATGGGCTTCGATCAGCCGACGAATAAGAAGCTTGTGGTCGATGATTGGAAGGTTGGGATCGATAGTCGCAGCGATGAAGGGATTGTGAATGGGGAAACAGTTGCAGAGAGATTAAGAAGGTGATGGGTGATGACGATGGTCATTGCGAGGCCATTCGTAATGAGATGGTGAAAGTGAGCAAGGTGCTTCACCGTGCGATTGAAGACGATGATGGATCTTCGGAGGTGAATTCAATCGGTTCGTCGATGATTTGAAGAGTAAGATTCTTGGACAGGTGTTGATCAGTAGTCTTAGTATGTTATGCCTTCAGTGATATTTCATTTCATGGTTTTGTCGTACACTGGTTTTATATTCGAGTAATAATGCAATAAATGGTGATCCAATATCATGGTTAGTCGCAACTTTTGATGCTTCTTTACAAACGTTTAGCATAATAATGAAATTGATATCCATTTATTTTTTTTCCCAGCAAGATTGTTATAGTAATGCATGCATAGAATAGTTCATCGTGATTTTGACGTGAAGCGTAAACAAATTAGAATACGTCATTGTGCCTCTTTTTTCTTCGCCATAAAAATTAAGTTAACTTGATAGGGGTGACCTTCAGCACAGCATTCCTCTTTGCCCGAACACCTGGAGATAGTGACTTTTGGGATATGTGTCAGATGGGCAGTACACCTGGGGACCTGTGACCTTGTACGGAAAAAGTGAAGTGGGTCCCGGCAGCGGAGCAACTTGAGCGGGAAATATTGGATAAGGCCGACCAGTGTACACGTGGCATTTTATGAATGGATGACATTGTAAACAGAGGAGGCGCGCACCAGTCTGACAATAGTACAACTGCAGGTGCTGTCTCTCCTAGGTTGTACCAGACGTCGCTGTCAAGTGGTCCTGGAAACGTGCCAGCTAGGAAAACAAAGGGAATTTGGGTATATGTGAATAGAAAGAGACGAGATCAAGACAACAGTAACACAGATAGCACTTAGATATTTTTCCCACTGTATTCATCTTCTTCATCCACTCTTTCACCATGAAAGCACTGTAACGAGCGAAGTAAGACTGAGTGTGTAAATCCCGACTGTCTATAGTGCATACTGTTTCCGGCGGCCCGTGGACGTAGGACATCTGTCCGAACCACGTAAAATCCTTGTCTCTTGCGTTTTCCTTCTTCTTTAACATTAAAATACAAACCCTAAAACATACCAAGAACTCAAGGCCCAGTCCGTTTCACCCATCCCCTATTTTCCCGGACCAAATATTGTTGATCGGGGTCACACCCGCATCAAATGGCGCCGTCTGTGGGAAAGATGGCTTGAGACGTGAGTGTGCTGGGTAGTAACAGCAAGGAAGGCAGGCTCTGGTTCTGCTTGAAGATAGCTCGAGGAAGGCAAGCTGAGATTGTGTTATCCGAAGGTGAAACGTGAGAGAGGTAGTGGAAGGTTGCCGTTGTTAGGGGAGTAGTGGATATCAGAGACGAATAGACGACGGTCGCGATGGAGGAACAGCCGTCATTGGCACAAAACCTGCAAGGACGGTTTGAGGAAGCTGCGGGGAAATCTGGAGGAAGTCCTACGCCGGCTCCGACACTGGCCTCACCGGTCGAGGCCCCAGTGGCTACACCAATGCCCACCTTTGCGGGACCATCTGGAGCCGTACCGCCTCAAACCCCTGTGACCATGACGGTGGAGCAGCTAGATTTGTTGGTGAAGAATGCGGTGGACGCAGCCTTAGCCGCTAAGAAGGCGAGGAGCAAGGGCAAACGGAAGCAGTCCTTCTCCGTTCAGGTTAGAACCTTAGAGGGCCATGTCTCAGAGTGTGAAGAAACCGTAGGAGAAAACATGGTGGCTGGGGAAGAAGCCTTGCGTCGCTCGCCAGACAGAGACTCGCCAAGAAGAGAGGGGCCCAGGGAGAAAGAACGTGGGGCCGCAGGCCCAACACTTAGGCGAGGTGGACCTTCTATAGGAGTTCGGGAAGGACCAGTGAATCCAAGGAATGCCGCACCTCCGATGACCATGGCCAGCGGACACATGGTGGAAGAAGGAGAGAAGGCTGGGGAACACCAAGCGGAGGTTAGAAGCTATGGCCTGCGCGGTCGGGCAAGTGTCGTTAGTTCCCATGGACAGGAGCTTAGGAAGCAAGTGTCGGACCTCAGGAAAGTACTAGACGAGATCCGAAACAAAACGACCCGGCCTCATCTGCGAGGGCTGTATCAGGCCGGTACGCCTTTTGCCAAAGGGTTGTTGGAAGGGGAAGTTGCGCTCAACTTCAAACAGTTGCCATATGAGTATGATGGTACCACGGACCCGGAGGAACACGTGCTACGCTTCAAGAACACCATCCTGCTGCACAACTTCTCGGAGGGGGTAAAGTGCAGAGTCTTCCTGACAACTCTGGTGAGGGCTGCTCAACAGTGGTTCAGCCAACTCGAGCCAGAGGTTATCCACTCATTTGAGGAGTTCCAGGAGATGTTCATCAACCAGTTCGCCAGCGCTAGGAAGCCACCTAAGTCGGACATGTCTTGTTTCAAGTCAAGCAGCGATCGGACGAGAGCCTCCGATCTTACATCAGAAGATTTAATGTGGCAGCCTTGGAGGTACCCTCCGCCACCACTTCCGTTAAGATTAACGCTTTGGTTCATGGTTTGCAGGTTGGCGATTTCTTCGCGTCGCTCTCTAAAAAGCCCCCGCAGACGTTCGAGGAACTGTTGGGCAGAGCGGATAAGTACATAAACCTGGAGGAAAGCAGGCTGGCGAAGATTCGAGAAGGAACGTTCAGAGTGACACCTAAAAAAGATATACAGAACCACAATAGGAGCAAGGCGAATGTCCGGGCTATTCACCCCCCAGCAATCAGAAGGCCTATGGCAGGCGGTGCGAACAGATTCCCTCCTAGGTATCAGCGATACACTCCTCTGCGAGCGAACCTGGAGGAAGTCCTGGCTGTGGCATCAAGGCATCCAGACATGCGGTACCCTCGAGCTAGTCCCGGGGACACCCAAAGCCCACATCAGGGCCGTTCTGCCGCTACCATAACGAATATGGACATCATACCGACAACTGCACGCATCTGAAGAATGAAATAGAGAGGTTGATAAAGGCAGGGCACCTTAAGGAGTTCATATACCGAGATCGAGGGCCGATCCCGCCAACGCAGCCGCGGGAGAGGGAAGGTCCGCCACCTGACAAGGGAAAGCAACCTATGTTGGAACCTAACCGCCGGGACCTAGCCAGCCGAGAGCTCATATTCTCATCATAGTGGGAGGCCCAGATGGTGGAGATTCACATAGGGCGCGAAAATTGTACGCTCGAATGAGAGATAGGGGAAACCCGGGCAGAAGGCAGCCTGGTGGGTCAGATGGAGACCACCGGGAACATACAGTTTGGAGCGCAGGATGAGGTCGACGTCATTCGGCCCCACAACGACGCTCTCGTGATCACCACGGACGTAGCAGGATATAATGTGTCGCGAGTGTTCATTGACGGGGGTAGCTCAGCAGATATTCTATTCTTGGACTGTTTCAAGCAGATGAAGCTGGGAACGGAGCTGAACCGGTGGCCACCTCCTTATATGGATTCGGCGGAGCTGGCATACAGCCTTTAGGTCAGGTCACACTTCCCGTGGGACTAGGAGAAGCCCCTCGGCGTGTGGTACGAATGGTCAACTTCCTGGTTGTTGACGCGACTTCTTCATACAATATCATATTGGGGCGCCCAGCCATAAATGGATTCAGGGCAGTACCTTCGACGTATCACTTAAGATCAAGTTCCAGTAGGAGATCAGGTGGGGGAGGTCTCAGGGGATCAGGTTAGCTCTCGCCGTTGTTACGCCAATGAGGTTAAGGTTGTGACAGGGGGGAAAGAAAAGACGGAGTTGAAGCTAAACAAGCAAAGCGAACGAAATTAGAGCAGGAATGCGGGGAGCCTACGAAGTTGCAGCCCCAACCTGACGAGGAATTGATGTCAGTAGAACTTTACCCAGGGAGAGAGGGTTTCACTACCCAGGTGGGGACAAAGATGGATAAGGGGATTGCATCACAGCTGGTTGAATGCCTTAGGAGGAACGCTGATCTCTTTGCCTTTTCGCCAACAGACATGACCGGGGTGGACCCGAGGATAGCCATGCACTACTGAACATAATCCCAGGTAGCCATCCGGTGAAACAGAAACTCCGACAGTTCGGAGCCGAAAGGGACCAAGGTATCAGGACAGAAGTGGAGAAATTACTTAGAGCCGGACACGTCAAAGAGGTACAGTTCCCACCTGGCTGGCCAATGTTGTCATGGTCAAAAAAGGAAACGGGTCCTGGAGGATGTGTGTAGACTTCCGAGACCTAAATAAAGCTTGTCCTAAGGATCACTATCCGTTACCAAGGATAGATCAGTTGGTAGATTCCACCTCTGGGTGCGAGATGTTGAGTATGATGGACGCTTATCAGGGGTATCACCAGATTAGGCTGAACCCAGAGGACGTGGATAAAGTCTGCTTTGTCACAGCAGGTGGCACATATGGTTATGTCCGAATGCCCTTTGGACTCAAGAACGCAGGAGCCACCTACCAACGGATGGTTGATACGGTGTTTAAGAGCCAGCTGGGTCGCAACATGGAGGTATACGTGGATGACATGTTGGTAAAATCGACTTGGGCCAAGGACCATGTTGCGGACTTAGAAGAGGCCTTCCGGGCCATCCGGACCTGTGGAATGAAACTGAACCCTGCGAAGTGTACTTTTGGGGTGCAGTCGGGGAAGTTTCTGGGGTATATGGTAACCAAGAGGGGGATTGAGGTGAACCCCAATAAGGTGAAAGCTATACTGGAAATGCAGCCGCCGCGGAACATCAAGGAGGTTCAACGCTTAACGGGAAGGTTGGCGGCACTCAGCAGATTTATCGCCAAGTCCGCGGATAAGAGCCTACCCTTCTTCAGGATACTCCGAAAGGGATGCCGATTCGAATGGACAGAAGAATGCCAGTTGGCATTCGAGGGGCTAAAAAATTACTTGCACAATATGCCGTTACTGACTAAACCCTTACCTGGGGATGAACTAATCCTGTACTTTTCAACAGGGGAACAGGCCGTGAGTTCGGTTCTCCTGGAAGAGGAGGGTGACACCCAGAAGCCGGTGTATTTCGTGAGTAAAACGATGCAGGGGGCCGAAAGCAGGTATTCCGACATCGAGAAGGCAGCCTTGGCCGTGATGGTGTCAGTTCGGAGGCTGCGTCCCTATTTCCTATCTCACAAAGTACGGGTACGTACCAATTATTATTGAAACAAACTCTGAGTAGGCCAGATCTTTCTGGAAGGATGGTCAAGTGGGCAGTTGAGTTGGGCGAATACGATGTTGAGTTCGAAAGGCGACCCGCCATTAAGGGACAGGCCTTATCGGACTTTCTGTTAGAATCTACTCGAGGAGAGGTGTCACCAACCTGGAAAGCTTATGTGGATGGTTCATCCACAGCAACTGGGGCCGGGCAGGAGTCCTCATCATTACGCCAGAAGGGGACGAACTACAGTTCGCGGTGACATTCGACTTTCCAGCGTCTAATAACGAGGCCGAGTACGAGGCCCTGGTGAAAGGGATGGAGATCCTCAGCAGCCTGGGAGCTACCACAGTAATCATATATTCAGATTCCCAGTTGGTAGCTCAGCAAGTCCAAGGGAACTATGAGGCTAAGAATGAGAAGATAGTAAGATATGCCGAGCGAGTGGGAAAGCTGAAAGCCTCTTTCGACAACTTCGAGATACGTCAGATCCCCCGGGAGGAGAACGGACGAGCAGATTCCTTGGCAAAGTTGGCTAGCGCCGCAACCCCTGAGGGGACCCGAAAGGTGACGATGCTGACAGCTAGCCGAGAGGACCGAATGGAGCAGGTGGGATGTATAGGAGAGGAAGAAGATTGGAGGACTCCCATCCTGGAAGCCTTGCGTGATCCTACACACAAGGACGCAGGAAAGTTTCGACAAAAGTTCTGCCTCATCGGAGGGGAGTTATACAAAAGGACTTTTGTACATCCCTACGCTCGATGCTTATCCAAAAAGGAAGGGATGTCGGTATTGGAAGAGGTGCATGAAGGATGTGCCGGCGATCATGCCGGGTACAAGGCGGTAGCTCGAAGAGTGGTCAGGGCCGGGTACTTCTGGCCGACCCTGTTGAGGGATGCTAAGGAGCTGGTCAGACGATGCGAAAGCTGCCAGAAACATGGTCCGAAGATCCACGTACCTGCGGAAGAACTGGGGTTGATGCATTCCCCTTGTCCATTTGACAAATGGGGATAGACATAGTCGGGCCTATGCCAGTCGCCAAGGCTCAGAAAAAGTTCATCATAGTGGCCGTCGATTATTTCAGCAAATGGGTAGAAGCCAAGGCGGTGGCCAAAATCGATGAAACTAACGTGATAGATTTCCTGTGGCATAACATTTGTTGCAGGTTTGGAGCCCCCCGGATCCTAATCTCCGATAATGGCACGCAGTTTTGTGGGGCCCGAGTCCGTGAGTTCTGCACAGGGATGAAGATACAGCAGAGGTTCGTCTCAGTGGGACATCCTCAAGCTAATGGACAAGTGGAGGTCACCAATCGCACCATCCTCCACGGGATCAAGGCCAGATTGGACCAGGAGGGTGGCAAATGGTTAGAGTCCCTTGACCCCGTGCTATGGGCATATCGGTCACTCCACGGGAAGCTACGGACGAAACACCTTTCCAGTTAGTCTATGGATCCGCCGCCCTGATACCCGTCGAGATAGGGATGGAGACACATAGGGTTATCCACTACGAAGAAGAGCAGAATGCACGGCTCAGAAGGGAGGATCTGGACTTGATAGGGGAAATCAGGGAATTGGCCTTGATAAGGATGGAAAAATACAAGAGTCGAGTAAAAGCGGCTTACGATCGGAGAGTAAGGCCCCGACAATTCCAAGTGGGGGACTTAGTCTTGAGGAGAGCGACGTACTTAAGCCGCTGAGGAAGATAGATTCGACATGGGAGGGTCCTTATAAGGTGGCCCGCGTTTTGGGAGGCGGCGCGTACGAACTGGAGGATGAGGATGGGCGCAGAATACCCCGCCCATGGAACATCTCAAAACTCAAGAAGTATTACGCTTAGTGAGGGGTTGGAGGATTGTATATAAATCAAACAGGAAGGTGTACTCTTTTTCCTTCGCCAAGGTTTTATCCCAAGGGGGTTTTACTTGGCAAGGTTTTAACGAGGCACCGTCCTTGAATGAAATGGTTTCCAGAAACTCGTGTCTTAATGGCCCCTCTCCAAAATTGAGAATCACGAATCTAGTCTAAGACTGCCCTGGATTCCCCAATGGCCCAGACGTGGCCGCGCAGATTGTGCACTTATAGCCCAGATGTGGCTGGCCCAGACGTGGCCGCGCAGATTGCGCACATTATAGCCCAGATGTGGCTGGCCCAGACGTGGCCGCGCAGATTGCGCACTTATAGCCCAGATGTGGCTGGCCCAGACGTGGCCGCGCAGATTGCGCACCTATAGCCCAGATGTGGCTGGCCCAGACGTGGCCGCGCAGATTGCGCACCTAAAGCCAGATGTGGCTGGCCCAGACGTGGCCGCGCAGATTGCGCACCTAAAGCCCAGATGTGGCTGGGCCCAGACATGGCCGCGCAGATTGCGCACCTAAAGCCCAGATGTGGCTGGCCCGGACGCGGCCGCGCAGATTGCGCACCTATAGCCCAGATGTGGCTGGCCCAGACGTGGCCGCGCAGATTGTGCACCAATAGCCCAGGATGTGGCTGGCCCAGACGCGCCGCGCAGATTGTGCACCATAGCCCAGATGTGGCTGGCCCAGACGCGGCCGCAAGGATGCATACTCGTGAGCATTAGATGCAACCATGCAGGGGACTTCTATACAGGTTCGCCAACATCTAGCGAACTTGGCAAAAAAGTTGGGCGAAGCCAGCGTATGAGGTACCATTAAATCCCCAGGTACGCGTTCCTGTTCGTTAATATTTCCCTGAGGAGGAATTTCGAGACAAGCACAGCCTGATGGAATACTAAATTGGGGAAAGTAAGGCTGGCTAGTCGAAAGGAACGCTCTTGGTGTACTTCGAATGCGCTGACAGACTTCAGCACTATTCGAAGTAGGGGGAAGTAGAGAGTGGTAGTAACGCAGGACCTCAGCGTAAAAAGCCCAAAACATTTAAATCTGGATGCGATTAAGTTGGAAGGCAAGTGCGAAAGGAAGGAAACATGCCCAACATTACGCATACGGAAAGAGGAGCAGCAACAAGTGTTCAAAACAGAGAAATAACAAAAGAGGTCTGGAAAAGGAAAAAACAGCATTAATTGTTCGAAAAACAGGAAACAGAGTAGCAGGCTAAGAAGGTGGGGCACCAGAACCGGCCGTGGAGTCGGGGACCTCTGAAGTAGCAGATGAAGCAAGCTGCTCTAGTTCGGAGAGCTGGCCCAAAAGCGCCTCGGGAGGGACCTCCAGCAGAGTGGGGGAGCAGCGAGGCACCAAGGCAGACCAGAAGTCCGGATTAGGTGCCGCCTCCGGATTTCCCTTAAAAGTTGGAGGGGCACTCATAGCGTCCATCGCTGAGTCCAAAGTAGAGGCGGGCTCGCGTCCGGCAGCAAAACCTCCTAAGAAGTAGTGCTGCATGAAAGGTGCGAAATCCACCAGAGAGAGGGTATCACACAGGTAGCCCTCATGCCAACTTTGGCTCAACTGGGCAAGGAACTTCACACCAAGAGGCGAACCCATGAGGTACTTCTGGCAGAGCTGGACTCCTTTCAGCTGTCCCGCAGAGTGACTATCCTCGACCTTGGCGGCGAAAGCTTGCTCCAACTCAGCTCTCAGGGCCCTCTCTCTCGCGGCCATCAGCTCCTTGGCCCTCAGCTCGATCTGGGCCTGCTGCGCATCAATGAGCTGATGCAAACGGGCTGTGAGCTCGGTCTCCTTAGCAGCAAGAGCAGCTGCGCTTTCCACCTCCAACTGACGGGATTTCTCCAAAGCTAAGTCCTTTACGCGAGCCTCGCACTCATCCTTCTCTTTTTTTAAGTTCTTCCTCCAACTGAGCAATCTTTGAGTCCCGCTCCTCAATTATCTTGAGCATGTTGTTCCCAGGAGAGGCGGGACCACCACCGGTGCCAAACCCCGATGGGAGGTCGCAGTCAAGAGAGTAGGCAGTAAAAAGGACAGCTGAGACAGCCGAGCCCGAATCAACAAAGTACAAAACTATACACATAACAGTCAACGAAAGAAGACTAGGGAGAAAAATCACCTCGGCCCAGTGATGGGCAGCAAGCTCAGCAACAGAAGCGTCAGACCGGCGACGAAGCGCCTTTTGCTGTTCGAGAGGCGTGATGGCCTGAATAAACTTCATCTTTTCCTCAGGACTCAAGGAGTCATAGCTGTTGGGCAGGTCCAGCACCATCTTCCCATCAGCCCGCTGATCAATACCCCACTCAGAGCCACGGTGAACGAAAGGGGCGAACTCAGAAGTGTCAGGAGGAGGAGAAGTTGTCTCCACATGTGGCCTCTTTCCCTTTGCCACGGCAAACTTTTTTTTTTCTTCTTAGGAGGCACCGGCGAGGCATCTTTCTTGCCCACATCGCCTTCTGAGTCAGATAGCACCACTTGAGGAGAGGAAGATTCAACAGGAGGATTCCCTTTCATCCCTGAGGCTGGCAGGTCGGCCCCATCAAGACCTGCTGAGGCGTGAGGCGCAGCGGGAGCTTCGGACTCCTCTTGTTTCACAGGAAGCATGCGAAAGGCATCTCTCCAAGAGAACGACATATCTGCGAAAAACATACTAAGTCAGAGAGGAAAATCTAAAAAGGAGGTCAGGAAGCAGGAGGGGAACCTGCTTACCCTTAGGATCGAAGGGCAGAGACTTTGAGGTGAGGCTGAAGTGATGGAGAAGGCCGGGATAGGTTACCAACTCGACCATGTTGAATTTCTGTGCAGGGGCCCTAAGGTTCAAAAGGTTAAGAGCCGCCTCATTCTCCTCAGAGCACTCAGGCTGGACCCCTGGCAGTCGTTGGGGTGCCTGATGAGCCCAATGGCGATAGGGAAAGTCCCACCTACCCTCCGTGGGGGCTACGAAGAAGTAAAAAGGGTGCCACTCCTTATCTTTGTGAGTGCCCCTGCTGAGGAAATGGACGAGACCGCGCGGATTCGCGCACAAGTAGAAAAATGGGGAGCAGATTTAAGCTGAAACTGGGAAAGGACAAGTTCTATAGAAGGTCTCCCGCCAGCAGCGGTGACCAAGACGTAAAAAGCGACCAGCTGACGTATGGAAGAAGGGCTGAATTGATTCAGAGGTATACGGAAGGTCTGCGATACTGCAGCAAAGAAGGGGTGGACTGGAAAGCGCAGGCCGGCCCGTATCTGGCTCTCCCAGAAAGCAAGGGCCGGCGAAGGTGGGAAGTTTGCTCGCTGATTGGGGTTTGGGACAGAGACGTGGAAGCCAGGGCTGTGAAAACCCTCTGGAACGAGCTTCTCCAGGCGCTGGTAAGTCGATTTGGAGGCACCAAACATCTTCCAATCGTCTACACCTACATTAGCCCCACCGACCCCTTGTGAACGGGTTTGACGAGACGAAGACGAGCCAGAAATCGGCCGCGGCGGAGGCGGCACGGCGGAAGATGTGCCAGATGGGGGGCGAGTGGAAGAAGTTTGGGGAAAGTCGGGGAGCACTGCGTCCTGTGATGAGGCCTTGCGCTTTGACCCCTTTTTGGCGGTGTCGCTTGGCGCGGTGGAGGATGTGGATGCGCCCGGCGACGCCGAGCGAGCGCTCTCAGAGGCGGTGGTGTCAGACATGTCTTCGGCGCACCAAAAGGGGGAAATACGGGAAACTAAGGGCAAATCGATGGAAACAGGGGAAATAACGAGGAGAAGGAACGACAGCGTACCTGAATGAGCAGTAGACGAAGAAGAAATCCGAGCGAGATGCAATCTCTGGACACTGTGCGATTGTGGGTAAGGAGGCAAGGAAAACCCTAGAAAGACGATTGGGGTCCTGTTTTTTTTTTTTTGCTAAGTGTTGAAAAGCGTTTCGAAAAGGGGGGAAAACGAAGGAAACCGCCTCGAGGGATTCAAAAGGCGGAAGTGACAAGGTCTGGACACGTGTCGCCTGACGAGTGGCGCCGCCCCCTGTTGAGGGCACAGAGCCTGTCCAATCGACATAAACTCAACGCAGACTGACCCAAGGAGTCCAGGAGTACCTCAGAATAGGAATGCTCCTTCAAATGTACTCTGAACCGTAACACCTGCCGTATTACACTTCAGAGTAGGGGGACTGGATGATAGGGGTGACCTTCAGCACAGCATTCCTCTTTGCCCGAACACCTGGAGATAGTGACTTTTGGGATATGTGTCCAGATGGGCAGTACACCTGGGGACCTGTGACCTGTACGGAAAAAGTGAAGTGGGTCCCGGCAGCGGAGCAACTTGAGCGGGAAATATTGGATAAGGGCCGACCAGTGTACACGTGGCATTTTATGAATGGATGACATTGTAAACAGAGGAGGCGCGCACCAGTCTGACAATAGTACAACTGCAGGTGCTGTCTCTCCTAGGTTGTACCAGACGTCGCTGTCAAGTGGTCCTGGAAACGTGCCAGCTAGGAAAACAAAGGAATTTGGGTATATGTGAATAGAAAGAGACGAGATCAAGACAACAAGTAACACAGATAGCACTTAGATATTTTTCCCACTGTATTCATCTTCTTCATCCACTCTTTCACCATGAAAGCACTGTAACGAGCGAAGTAAGACTGAGTGTGTAAATCCCGACTGTCTATAGTGCATACTGTTTCCGGCGGCCCGTGGACGTAGGACATCTGTCCGAAACCACGTAAAATCCTTGTCTCTTGCGTTTTCCTTCTTCTTTAACATTAAAATACAAACCCTAAAACATACCAAGAACTCAAGGCCCAGTCCGTTTCACCCATCCCCTATTTTCCCGGACCAAATATTGTTGATCGGGGTCACACCCGCATCAAAACTAAAAATCGATCTTCTTTCATTCATATAGCTTTGTTTGGCCAATGAGGCTTGGCTCTAGTGGCAAAGCTGAGGCACTCAAAGTTCATGTGATTAGGAGGTCAGGGATTCGAACCCTACCTCCCACATGACTTTGAGAAAGTCCCCATGGACCTGACCCATGACTATCGTTGTTAGGTGGATTTGGGACGTATCCATCTGACCACGGGGATTAGTTCAACCTCTGGAGTGTGTGGCGGTTAGCCTATAGCCGGGCTGTGTGGGGATACATCGGGACCGAAAAAAAAAAAATATATAGCTTTGTTGGGACCCAGTGGCGGAGCCAGAATCAGTGGGGTCCATTATAATTGGACCGTATTCCCAATATTTTTGAAATTTTTCAGTGGGGGCCCTGCAGTATAATTTTTTTTTTCAAATTTACTCCTATTATTAATTTTTTTTACCATAAATTATTAATAATTTTTTTTTTAGTGGGGTCCAATGGCTCCGCCTACGCGTTTCCACATTGAGACAAGTGATTTCCAATCGATTCTTTATTTTTAGCTCCGGGAGAACCAAACACATACTAAAATTGGCAAGACCTATTTGTGTGTCAAATTCAACATCATTTATTAGGGTTATTCAATGGTTAACACTGAATCGAACCAATTGGGGCCAACTTTTGGTCAAGGTTTTGAAATCGGGTTATTGAATCGGAATGAAAATTTTTATTTAAGGTTTAGTGGGTATAAAATCGGAATCAAACCGGTGTAAAAACTGGTCCTAAAAAAATTAATGAAAATATTATTCAATCAATCAATCAAATAATAGTGTGAAACTAAAAAAAATGGAGTCTAAGTTTTCTAATTAAAAAAGGGACCGGGTGTTTAAAAAAAATCGAAGTGTTTGATTGTCATTTGATAAGCACGACTAAAATTTCATGTCGAAATGAGGTGTTAATCGATGGGTTCGTGATTATTGAATATATTAACTCCAAATCTGAGTGAATTTTCGTATTTTTGAGCCTGAAATCGACGTTTTCGAACATAAACGATTTATTCGAGTTTTTATTCGAGTTATTCGAGTTTGGATTGAGTTACTCGGATAACATTCGGATAGAAAAATATCATATATTCGAGTAAAAAAAATTAATTCGAGTTTATACGATTAGAAAAAAATTCGAATAAATGATGTTTAAGTTGGAGTATTTTGGTAACTTTTGGTCCACTCCCTTTTGTTTGATAGAAATAGGGGACGCTCCCTACTGTTAAAATAATCTTCATTCTATAAATAGGTCTCTTATTCTCAGTTTTGGGTTGTCACTCTTGAGAGCTTATTTCTTTGTGTAGAGAGAAAATCACTCTGAGGGTATAACACGGACGTTGTAGAGGCTTGAGTGCTGTGTAAACTTCGTGTTGGTGACTAAGTGAAAAGAAGTTCGGTTGATCCGTGGACGTAGGCACAAGTGAAGGTGTCAAGACGGACAAAGTCACAATGTAGAGGTTGTTGGGCTTAGGCCCATTTGTGACTTTATCCGACATTGATCAGGATAAGTCATGTGGGGTGTTTCCCCTCCTATATAAGGAGGGGTATACCCTTTATTTGAAACACACCAATACATTAAAAAGTGTTACCAATTAACTCTAGGAAAATTTCCTTTGGGTGAGAGTTTAAATTAGCCGGTAGAATTGCTTTCGGGTTATTGTTGGTGGGTTTTTGGGGTGTAGGCGAGCGTAGAAGAATTGCAGGATTGTAATATTCGCATAGTGGATTTTCTGCCCGGGTGGTTTTTCCCTCTTCGTTAGGGTTTTTCATGTTAAATCTTTTGTGTTGTTATTTTCTCCTTTTATTACTTCCGGCGAATCTTGGGCGGAATTTCGGTATGGCCGAATTTCCCACAGAAGGCGATGGTATGGAAAGAGTTTAGAGCTTTAATCAGTTCACACTCTCTTAATGTAACTTGGAAATATGAAACGCAATACCGATTTTTACTCTGCTTTATTTTTGGGTTTATTATTGACAGCGGTTAGTAATTCTTTTAAGGGTATATTACGTTTCTATTTGTTTTGGGTTCTAAACTCTTGTTATTTTCAATCTCTGGTGCAACTTAAACTATCCCCCACTGATTTCACACCCTGCTATGATTCCACTGGTACTTCAGTTTCTTCAGCCTATTGTCACGGACCTAGACTTTGGCTTGCTAGCTCCCGTGCGGCACCTAGTCCCATAAGTAGTCCCTTGCGTGCTTGACTAGGTCAGCCTCTCAAAACGCTCCCGAAAGAAAGAAAGTGTCGGACAACCCTCGGCTTGAACGTGCCTAAGTGCAAGCGGAAAACCCACACAAGTATTGTAGATAGAGAACTCATTCATTCTCATACTAAAGTATTTACAATGAAGTCAATTACCACTTGTTCGATGGATCCAAATGAACTACTCTAAGCCCCTATATATACAAGTTGCCCAACTCGATGGACTACTAAGATCTACTCGATATTTACATTCTACAAACTTCTAAGAATATCCAAAGGGATATTTCTCTATAGAAAGTTCCATAGCATTCCACACACTTGGACCTCTTGACTCTTTAGAATGACCCGCCTTGTTCTGCATGGTTCCACGATCTTTCGGAAGCGTCTACACGAATCCGGATGGGCCAATAATCATGGATAACCCCCATCGCCCCGTCCCCCTGCCTAACGGGCACTAAGTGGCGGCCTTGCTTAGTAAGATCGACGTCCCGCACGCGAAAAGCTTGGCCGGTCCCACATGTCTTGTTCTCGGGCTCCTCGACACTCTTGGCTTGGAATGTCATCGCCCGATCCGTCCAGACTCTTGGCCAAATTTGTAAGGGCGTGACACTATGCTTCTCAAGGATATGAATCCGTATGTTATCTACTGACCTGTTTCGTGTTTCTGTTAATCTATTTCAATCGCTGTGTACAATCTTGGGTTTGATGTAATGCACCTGTTTATCTTATGTGTATAATTCCCATGAAGCTTCGTTCTGTCCAAACTTTGTAATTTTTCATGGTTTATTTTGTTAGTTATGAATTTCTAAAGTCCTTGATGTTTATAAAATCCAATTACTAATTTTTTATTTCTTTATTCGAATTCGAGTACAACTTATTAGATGTCGAATAGGTGCTATTACGAATAGGTGTTGTTTTTATTGGAATTCGATTTGTTTTAGAATATTTAATATGCTTTGAATTATAAAGCGGCAGTTCATCTATCGTCACAGTCGGAGGGCAAATGTTGTCGGATTGACCCGAAATTTTGTCGGTAAATATAAGACCATGATGCTTCATTCTATCCAAATTTTTGTTATTTTTCATGGCTTATTTTGTTAATTATGAATTTCTATAAGTCCCTGACGTTTATAAGTTCGAATTAAATTTTTATTTTTTTAGTCCTTTATTCAAATTCGAATACAAGTTATTAGATTGCGAATAGGTGCTATTAGATGTCGAATAGGTTTTATTTTATTGGAATTCAAAATTTAGTAAGGTTTGAATTATAAATGGCAGTTCATCATTCGTCATAGTCGGAGGTAGAGGTGTTCAAACGGTTTGAAAAACCGAAACCAAACCGTAACCGAACCCTCGTTTACAACGGTTCGGTTGCGGTTATCCATAACCGTAAACCGGCAGTTATAGCCGACGATTTAACCGTATTAATATTTTAATTTTAATTTACTTATTAAGGTAATCATTAACCGACATTAATTTATTAACCATCGATTTTTTCTTAATTTCTTTTCTTTTTTATTCAATGACAACAACATTGACCCTTATATTTTAGGACTTAATGATCGAGCGATAAAATTAAGCATTAGAGGAGATCTTACGACGAGTGTTCTTCGAATATTATAGATTGAAGAATTATTAGACCATGATCATATTTTTATTATTCAAGGTGTCATTTTTTTCAAATAGTGAAGTTCTATTTTTTTATAAATTTTAAGCTTCAATAATTTTTTTAGTATTACTAAAAATCCAATTTATTTCACGACAATAAATTATATAAAAGAAAATTTTGAACCGTAAACCGGCGGTTTCAAACCGTAACCGTAACCGGCTCGGACGGTTCAAAACCGTAACCGTAACGATGATTACCACGGTTCGATTACGGTTAGGCGGTTTATAACCGTGAACCGTAACCGTAACCGGATGAACACGTCTAGTCGGAGGGGCAAATGTTGTCGGATTCCCTCGAAATTTTGAGAGTAGATATAAGACCACGAAGCTTCATTATATCCATATTCTGTAATTTCTCATGGTTTATTTTGTTAGTAAAGTCCTGACGTTTATAAATTGGAATTAAATTTTTTATTTTTTATTTCTTTATTCGAAGTCGAATAAAACTTATTCGCTGTCGATTATATGCTATTAGGTGTCGCTAGATACTATTAGATGTGCAATAGGTGCTTTTTTTTTATTGGAATTCGAATTGTTTAAGAATTTTAATGAGGTTTGAATTATAAAGTGGCAGTTCATCGATCGTCATAGTGGGAGTCGGATTGACGCGAAATATTGACAGTAGATATAAGACCCACGAAGGTTCATTCTGTCCAAATTTAGTAATTTTCATGGTTTATTCTGTGAGTTATGAATATCTAAAGTCCCTGACGTTAATAAACTCGAAATAAGTTTTTTTTTTTATTTCTTTATACGACCTGGATAACAAAATATTAGATGTCGAGTAGATGATACTAGATGCCAATGAGGCTTGGCTCTAGTGCCAAGCTGAGGTGCCTCAAAGTCATGTGACTAGAAGGTCAATGGTTCGAATTCCACCTCCCACATGAATTTGGGAAGTCCCCATGGACCTAAGCCCATGACTATCGTTGTTGGGTGGTTTGAGACGTATCCATCTGACTCCGGGGTTTTGTCCCATTTCTGGAGTGTATGACGATTAGCCAATAACCGGGCTGCATGACATGAAGAAAAAAGAAAAAGTAGATGATACTAGATGACGACTAGGTGCTATTAGATGTCGAATATGTGTTACTTTATGTTGGAATTTGAATTGTTTTAGGATTTTATTAAGGTTTGAATTACGAGCCTTCCTTCCAGAGTGAAGTGAAGTGCCCTCATCTCTCTTACTGAGAGATCTTCATCCTTCCCATTGAAGGCTATCAGTTCCCTTTTTAAGCCTCGTAACTTCGCCTGGAATATTTTTGCTAAAACCAAGCTCGAGTACTCCATAGCCATAGGCGAAATGAGAACCACCCCCAATCTCGTAATCATAAGTGTCAATATACGTGAAATCCTTACCCAAATGATCTAGTTTATCCTCATATCCTGGTCCGGTTTTTCAAGCTCAGTACATCAACCCAATCTAAGTCCTGCCCTCTTAACGAAATTTTTCCTGTTCAAACCCTAAATTTTCCTAAGCTCTGTGTCTGTTTATTCCTCTGTTTTTGTCTTTGCAGGCTATAGCTAAGTTCGGTTCATCGCTTGAACTCACAATGGAAGGCATTCCAATCCCAAATCAAGAGGATGAGATAGTGGACAAGTTCGGGAGTTTCAGATTATCTAAGCTTGAACAGGAAGGGATAGAACTTCACGAAAAAGATGTGACAGTTGGTGTTGAGGAATGTAACAGAAGTCTTGTGGGCAAAGTCTTTGGGGAAAAAAAAAGCTGACTATTCTGGCTTAAAAAATATGGTATCAAACATATGGCGTACACAAGGCTCAGTTAAGGTTATCGACATGTTCCAGTTCATCTTCCACTCCCAGGAAGATAAAGTATTCCATGGCAGGCAGTGGACCTTTGATAACCAATACCTGTTGTTAAAAGAGTGGTCAGAAACCTTAAAGATTAAGGATTCTGAATTTTTCATGGCCGAAATTTTGGGTGCAAGGTCATAAACTTCCAGTCCATTGGATCTCTAAAGAGACAGGTGGTAAAACTGGCTCTCTGTTCCCAAAACTCTACGACATTCTCATATCGGATAGCGGCAGCAATTCTGGTAGACATATCAAGTTTGTTGTGATGTGACCTTGAATGAATGGAGACATGAGAAAATATTCACGTGGGTTTGGTTGGCGCATGAAATCAGGGAAGACGAAATCGATTTGCTTTTGTTTTCGGCTGCCCACAATACCAGTCAAAGGAATGTTTATTTTTCCTTGAGTTCACATGCAAGTACGGGGCAAACCTTTGCCTATATATAGCAGTGCTCAATGAGGCAAACAACACCACCACAACCACACCAAGAGATCTTCTCCGGTCATTTATATATCTAGTTTCTTTCTCCTAGTCGTATATCTGCTTTTGTACCACGTCAGTGTACGTGTTTGTAATATCTCCACATGATAAAGAAGTTCTACCCTCCGGCCCGTGGACGTCGGTCATTCTAACCGAACCACGTAAATCTCGTGTCACTGGCCAGATTTATTTTTCGTCTATTACTTTATTATCGTCATTTTTCGGGCAAAATAATTATCGGGGATTTCCGCATATCCTAACAAATTGGTATCAGAGCCAACCTGATTTATTTTTAGCCACCATGACGATAACAAAGATGTCATTGAAAAGTTCGACAGAAATGTCAACATTGCAATGTGGAGTCTCAAGATGGAGGCCATACTCATTCAAGACGATTGTGAAGTGGCGCTTGAAGGCGCAAAGAAGAAACCGACCGAAATGAAGGACGATCAATTTAGTGAATTGGACAAGAAAGCCAGATCGGCTATTATCTTAAATCTCTCTTACGAGGTTTTACAAGAAGTTGCCACGGAGACGACGGCCATGGGTATGTGGGATGCGTTAAAGCTATCTACATGAAGAAGACTAAGGAGAATCGGCTTTATTTAAAGCAGAAGCTTTATAGTATGAAATGATGGAAGGTACTTCTATTCTTTCGCATCTCGATAAATTCGATTGAATTATTATTGATTTGGCGAACGTAGAAGTCAAAGTGACGGACGAAGATCAGGCCATAATATTGTTGTGTTCCCTTCCCTCGTCTTTAAAGCATTTTCGTGACACTATTATATATGGAAAAGATACGATATCATATTCTAGTGTCAAATCCGCTTTACAATCGAAAGGACAGATAGACAGGGACATTACGGGAGAAACAAGTGGTAGCCAGGCAGAAGGCCTGTTTGCACGGGGAAGACCAGAACGTAGAGACGCTGAAAGTAGCAGATCTAAAGAAAGGTCGAATCCAGGTACAGAAATAAAGTCTGTAATTTTTGCAAGAAGAAGGGACACATTAAAGCTGATTGTTTTAAATTAAAAAATAAAGAGAAAAATAATCAGCAATTTAATAAACCCGCCGAAGCTAGTTAGCTGCTGATGAGAGCGATGGAACTATATTTGTAGCAACTGCAAATATTGTTAGGTCTGATAATGAGTGGATCTTAGATTCGGGTTGTTCTTACCATATAAGTAGGAGTCGGGATTGATGGTAAATATGACGCGTTAGTGTGTGTGTGAGAAGACACCAGTTTGTTTCAGGAAGTTCGGAGTTAAATCTCCTACGTCTCCCCTTCTTCCCAGCAAGGAAGGTTCACTAGACTTCAATTATACACTCACAACCTACCCAGCTGCCCTCATCTAAATCTAGTAAATCCCTAGGCAGTCGTATGAATACAATCCACCTACTTTAACAGTTTTTTACAGTCCGTCGAAAAACAACTCACTTACTTAACCAAACTGGTTATTGTACAGTGAGGACAACACTATCTATTTTCTTTCTTCACTTGAGAGTCTTTGAATCTTGTCTTTCGATTTCTCGTGGTAGAGTATCGTGCTATCTTCAGTGCCTCTTCTCTGTTATATATACTCGATCTTTGTTGAATAAGGCCGTTGTGAGATAGCTCCTTGTACCGGACAATGCATTAAATGCACTTTACCCAAAATGGGTACTGTCCGGTCTTCATAGCAGTTTGTGCTATGCCAATTAATTTTTCCTTTTTGAGCTTAGTTGACTTAAACTTGGCTCCGCCTGGCAGCCTTGCATTGAATGCTTCAGCAGAAATCTTCAGCGTCCCGCCTTGAATTATTTTGAATCTTCGAACACATGGCAGGTCCGGAATTGTACTCCAGTCTTTGCACTTGGCAGATCTGGTGTCTGTACTTCGGTGTTTGCACCTGGCAGATCCGTGTACTCCGGTCTTTGCATATTACAGGTCCGGTATCTGTACTCTGGTCTTGGCGTATTGCAGGTCCGGTATCTATACTCCGGTCTTGGCGCTTGTGACCTGCTGACTAGTATCCGGTCTTGAGTCTTCGTTTAACCGGTATACTTAATCAAGTTTGGACAATCACCAAAACTATTTAATGTGAATTATTCGATTCATTATTTCTAACAATTTCCCCCTTTTTGGTGATTGTCAAAACTCAACGAAGTAGAAGGGTATTTATTATATCACGGGATTTGATACATAAACTACCAATCTATTACAACCGTTGTAGCCTATCTGTTACTTAGACTTGCCATATTTCTTTGATCTTCGGGTTGAACCGTTGCTGTACTTAGACTTCCCACAGTTCTTCGATCTTCCGGTTGATCCCTACGGTCTGCCTCGTCAGTACTGCTCGTCATCTTTAGGCTTTAGCATTATTGACTTTCTGCTTCGTCAGTACTACCATATGCACTTTCTCCTTGATTGGCGACTTGCTGTCCTTAGGCAGTCCTTAACTTCACTACTGCCATCTGCCCTTTCTCCAGAACTGGTGACTGGCAGTCCTCAGGCAGTACTCATCTTCCCCCTTTTTGACAATCACTTGTCCGGTATAAGGGCAGGTAGTCATTGTGCTGGAGAGTTGTCACCACGGTTGTTTTCTCCTTGTAAAACACAATGAATCCGATAGCTCTGCTGCTGCACTGGTGTTTCTCAACCGAAGAACCGCTCAGTCTCGACGAGACTCTTAATGGTCTGAAGAAGTCTTCTTCTGAGCCGCTCTCTTAGCAGCTCTTCTCCATAGAGCTTCGATAACCACTGTACCCACGCCTTGTCGAGGGTTTCCACGGGGAATCAGATGTTGCGGCGAGGAGATCCTTTGCATGTTTTCTCCTCGTAGAGCGCAACAAATTTGATCGGAGCTGAGGGATACCATCTGGCATGGCATTCAATCCCCGGTATCTTCTTTCCAGCTCCAGCGCCGTTTCTTGTCGCCTTTTCGCACAAGAAACACGCATGGGCGCCATCCTCTTCTTTGTGCCAGGATGACTTGCCCGTTCTGCGGTATCTTCTTTTCAGCTATAGCTCTGTGTGGGAAGCTGAGGACTGGGTACATCTTTTCCAAGTTGTCCAGTCCACAGAGAACATCCAAGAGCTAGCCTTATGTGCCGTCGGACTTGCTTTAGAAACCTTGCTGGTCCGAAGCAACATCTTTGCATCATTGTTGGACCGCCAAGAGGTCTTTGAATACCCTAATGGGTCGGTTTGAGTCCAACGTGGTGTAAATACCGCCTTGAAGTGATTGGATAAGAAAATCGAATTTGGACTTGTTAGGCTTTTTCTGGTTGTGAGGCATATTCTGACTACGGGTGGTGGGAACTTTGGAGGTTTAGACATTGTGAACTTAGTCGATTGCAAGCTGATGGATTTTGAAGATGGGTGCAAGGCCCTTAAATACTGGAGAAATCTTTGTCGAGTTGTGTACGGGTATACAGAAGTTCAACTTATCCCTATCTCTTCTTTAGTGCGTCGGAACTTTATGTCTTGTCCGATGGCAGAGATTCATTGTTAACAAGACTATTCACGCACTCAGATAACCTGCAAGCTTAAGCCAGTTGTACCAAGATATATAATATGTGCATAGTGAAGCGCAATAATCGAGGGAGTTCGGTCTTTACCCGGCCAGTGAGGGTTATATGTATATCCACTGTTTAAAGAGTAATTCCGATTTCAGAAGGAATCCAGTATCATACTTGTATAGCTCTGTTTTGAATAATATGGAACTTATGTGTTTATATCTCTCAGTGTATACTGACTAGTATCGATTTTAGATGAAATCGACTGAGATAAGTGTATGGGGCGGTATTATGAAGTGACCGTTTTAAACAGAATGGTTTTGCGCTCAAGTCATATATATGCAACAATTTTGTGATGTCTAGACAACTTGTTATATCAATGAATTTGATATAACCTTGTTCCCCCTGACTTCATGCGAGGACCCTTAATGTAATTCAGTAATCCTAAAAGCACTTAGAAAGAGGTTAGACTTAGCTTTGAGGAGCGTGTAGATGTCTGTTACTTGCCGGTTTGTTGAAACATCATCCAGTCTCTCCTTCTTGATTGCACGACCTCTGATCGTTTTGAGTGGAGTCCCGGTTTCGTAACTTCGATTCTTCACTCCATGTTCCCGTCAGATGTTCACCCGGTCATCGCTTGCCGTCAACTGTCACCATATCTAAATTATGGTCTGCTTGAGCATCTACTTGCTGATCCACGTTCGCTGGTTCGCAGGGTGGATTGGCTCTCTTCTGGTCAACATAGTCAACTTTGTGTTATCTCGAATTCGTTTGGTTGACGTGGAATACCGGATTCTAACTGATGGTTGTTTCCACTTGTGTTTTCTAGGGTCACAAGTGTATCAGTTTCCTTAATATTTCAGTCCTTCGACTGACACCATTTCTTCATTGTAAGGTCAGCAGCTTCCCACCAGACTAGATTTCGCTTCGATTGTGGTAACCAGTTAGCCTTGCCTGATCTTGAAAGCATCCTTGGAGTCTGACCGGAGCCCTTTGCAAGGATTGAGACTGCATGTAGTTTCCAGTCCGCTAGTAGTTAGATGTAGTAGACCTATGTCCCTTCGAAGCTCGATTGCTTTGGCTACACCTTCTTTGTCTTGAAGCTTTGGGAAGCTGGTGTTAATGCTTTTGATCGGCTGTTCATGCATTTCTTCCTTAAATTGTTCCTTGCCTGCATCCATCGTGTGCTGTGTAGAGGCTGGATGGTCTCATGTCTATCGACTGGTGCAAAGATTTCTCAGTCAATTCCTTAGTTCTGCCTTCTACAATTCCATTTGGAGCGTTCCCCCTTACTTGACTCCTATAGTGTGAGTTTCTTAGCAATTCAGCATCCCGGTTTCGTCTGAGATCATCATTCTTTTGAGACCGGCTGATCCCTTCGTTTCCGGAGCTTCTTAGGATGAAGCCTTTTCATCTGACTCCTTTACTAACTGAAGTTGCTTAGAGCTCAATTGTTGGTTCTCCTTCTTCAGTCGATCTGTTCCCTTCCTCACCTTGGTAGGTATCCCCAAAGGTAATGGTTACTTTGGCACATGATTTGACACCAGTGAGAGTTCTTCTCTCCCCGGTCACGTGCCGACAACCCTTGCTGTCTAGAGTTTAGCAGAACTGGTTGAGTTCCTGCAAGTATTCCTGCAAGAACAAACATAGTCTTTGGTACCCATGTTGGTTGGGTCCGGTTAGGAATTAGAACCTTAGGTATCCATACTTGGATTACCCTGGCATGTCTACCAGTCATAGGGTCAATAAGATATTTATATTTATTGTTCCTGTTTTGATACCGGTAACTAGGTCTTTTGTGACCTCGTGTTTCTGGTTTTGTGTTGTGAGTGTTCCCCTTGGTTGTTGCGGTCTTCCCTTTCGTGGATCGTTGCTCACACTGGTAATTTCCCTTTTTTGTTGAGGTATTTCCTTTTGTGGGTTTCTGCTCATACCCGTACTCCTCCTTGGTTGAGGTTTTCCCTTTTGTGAAACGTTATTCACATAATTCCCCTAACTGTCTGGGGTATTGTACTTATGTTGGGAATTGAGAGATTGACGCTATATCCCAGCCCGGTTCTCTTAGACCTTTTCATAAAGGAAGCGGAAACTGGATTATAATCTGAAGGACGAACAAAATTAATTACCCGTGAGGGAGTTGGTTGCCGTGACGTTGTCACCTCGTTGATGTTTGCTTGTTCGTTATTTGCAAGGCCTGTCCGGTCATTGGTGTCCTTTGTCGTTTCTTGAAGATGATGCAGAGTCTTGGATGATTTTGTCCAGGACTGAACTATTGTAGACAGTTTTTGGATCTCTGAGTTCTTTAGCTCTGTGATTTCTCTCAGTTTGTTGTTTTCTTCCTCTAGCTGATTGATTCTTTCTACTAAGGGTCCAGTATTCTCTTGTACTGGAGCCTTCCCCTTTTCAGCAGCCTTCAGTTTCTCGTTCAGCTTCCAATACTCATCAGCCATGTTCTGAAGAGCATCCATCATTTCTTCGTAGATGAACTTATCTTCCGGTTCTGCTTTATCTCCCACTAGACAAACAACTTCTTTCTCATTTTCATGGCTGCTCAGCTCATCTTCTGAGCTGGATTCTTCAGAGTCCTATCATCCCATCTGTGGGAGTTCTTTTTGCTCTTAGGAGCTTGTGTCCTCTTTCTGCCTTTGGACCAGTTAGTCTCCTCTTTGGGATCGTCACTGATGTTGTGTTGATCGTGTCACAGTTAAGGGAAGTGTCAATATATTTATCTAGTTCACCTTGCTTTCCCTTTGACATTTTGGAAGATTTTGCTCCTCCTAGTGACTTTGCTGGTTGAGCTTCGAACTTATAGACTTCTTGATTTCTCCAAGTTGGCATAACATTGTCCACATTTCTTTTGCAGTCTTGCTCGTCATGACCTGCCTGAATACTTCTAGCTCCAGGGTCTTAAACATAATGTTTTTGGCAACATTGTCGAGGTTTTCCTGTCGTTGTTCTTCCTTGACAGCTCGTGTCTTTCCTTGAGAATTTCTCGCAGTTCATTAGGGTGCACTGTGTGTTGTTCATTTACTTTGTTAAACACAAACGCCCAGTCTCTAACACATCAATCATCTCGTCATCTTGCGCGTAGAGGTAGGTCATCAACCTTATCTTCATTCTAGGACGTTTTCCCTGCTAAACATGATAAGTTGATCTAAGAAAGTCATCGTTAGTACGAAAAATATCAAGAAACCCGCTCCGATACCACTTGTTAGGATCGTTTTATGCATTTAGAGGGGGGTGAATAAACACTTATCTCTTTTTGGTAGTTAACCGGTTAAGGCTAATACCGGTACTTGATATTTTTCTAAGTGTAGTTTGTGCGGAAACAGGTCGGTCAGTTTTTGAAACAAAACCGATGGTAAATATGACGCGTTAGTGTGTGTGTGAGAAGACACCGGTTTGTTTCAGGACGTTCGGAGTTAAATCTCCTACGTCTCCCCTTCTTCCCCGCAAGGAAGTTCACTATACTTCAGTTATACACTCACTGTACAACCTACCCAGCTGCACTCAACTAAATCTAGTGAATCCCTAGGCAGTCATATGAATACAATCCACCTACTTCAACAGCTTTTACAGTCCTTCGGAAAACAACTCACTTACTTAACCAAACTGGTTATTGTACAGTGAGGACAACACTATCTATTTTCTTTCTTCACTTGAGAGTCTTTGAATCTTGTCTTTCGATTTCTCGTGGTAGAGTATCGTGCTATCTTCAGTGCCTCTTCTCTGTTATATATACTCGATCTTTGTTGAAGAAGGCCGTTGTGAGATAGCTCCTTGTACCGGACAATGCATGAAATGCACTTTACCCAAAACGGGTACTGTCCGGTCTTCATAGTAGTTTGTGCTGTGCCAATTACTTTTTCCTTTTTGAGCTTAGTTGAATTCAACTTGGCTCCGCCTGGCAGCCTTGCAAAGAATGCTTCAGCAGAAATCTTCAGCGTCCCGCCATGAATTATTTTGAATCTTCGAACACGTGACAGGTCCGGTATTTGTACTCCGGTCTTTGTACTTGGCAGATCTGGTGTCTGTACTTCGGTCTTTGCACCTGGCAGATCCGGTGTACTCCGGTCTTGCATATTACAGGTCCGGTATTTGTACTTTGGTCTTGGCGTACTGCAGGTTCGGTATCTGTACTCCGGTCTTGGCGCTTGTGACCTGCTGACTGGTATCCGGTCTTTGGTCTTCGTTTAACCTGTATACTTAATCACGTTTGGACCATCACCAAAACTGTTTAATCTGAATTCTTCGATTCATGATTTCTAACAGAACGATTTACTATCTCCTCTCTCATTCGATCCTGGTACGAATCGTTTTCGTTTCAAATCGTCTAACCAAATCATTCGAACCAAATTATCATCGTTGTCTAGAAATCGATAATTTCTTTGTTATAACGTTCGCTTACTTACTCCATTCGTGTTATTAGGGTTTGAGTTGTGTTATTAGTCTCGATTATTGCATTTAGGCTCAATTTGGGGCTTTTTCAGGCTTTTCCTCAATCAGAACCGTGTGAAGCTTAAATTGGGTCTCCATTGTTATTCTTTAGAGTTCTTTAGGTTTTAATCAAGAATTAAGATTCTTATTCCGGTACATTATGTGTTGATTTTTAGTACACGTTGCGTGCAAAATGTAGTACAGTATATGCATTATAATGGAACGATATGTTATTGTAAATTTGGTACCATATGATTCAACTGAATAATAATGTAATAGCTGTTTTTTCGTACGCAGTAATTGCATGTGATAGGCGTCGACGTTGAAGTGATGAGATTGTTGTTGAGGGCCGTGGTAAGGACGAGAGTCATCGTATATTTGAGGGAAAATGTGGAGGAGATTCTATGTATTTGATATTGTTTATTTGTTTGAAGACTATGTTTGTTTGTTGGATGTTGTATAAGAATGACTAACTCGCAAGTTTCTCTACAACGTTCGTGAAATTTTGGATTTGGCAAATGAGACACGGCAGCCGCATAATACAATTGATGGTTCGTTCCATTATTTTGTCGGTATGTTGCACATATGTTAGTTCATTTTTTTTCTGTATCTTGCATATAGATTGATTCGTTTGTATATCTAGATTACCATCATATTTTTTGTTTTAATTTAAGGTTGGATGTATTTCTATAACAAAAAGTGTAAGGCTAAAGTATTTTTTATGCTTGAAACTATTATGTACGCTAATAATGTTAAACAAGATACGGTAATAAAATGTGTAAAAGGTACAATAAGCACATTCAAAACGGTATGCTAAATGCATTAAATGGTACTTTGAATGCATTAAAATGGTACGAGTATTAATAGGTGTAAAAAATTGATGAGAAAATTTAAGGGCTATTTAAATTTCAGGCCCCATTAGCATTTTCAGTTAGATTTCAGGCCCATTAATGTTTGCGTTAAACTGAAGGACCCAATGTAAGTTTTCGTTAGGTTTCAGGCCCCAAATGCAGCTAAAGACTTTTTTTACCCTTGTTTATTCAGCTTTTCCACCCAAAACACTGATATGTTTATTCGATACCACTTAATCGCAAACTGGTACCACTTCATCGCAAACTGATACCACTTATCGCAAACTGGTACCACAAAAACCCTTTTCACTTGAATTATACCAAAAAATATAGTTATTATACCAACAAAGTTAGACATTGTACCAGAAAATGTTGAAATTATACCATATGTTTTCGCAAAATTGGACGATATGCGAACTGATTTTGAAATTATACCAGAAACTGTAGAAATTATACCAACTGTTGACGTAATTATACCAACAAAATTGTACACTATATCATTTGGTATAATAATGATAACAGTTGGTATAATTAGAATACCACTTCATCGCAAACTGATACCACTTATCGCAAACTGGTACCACAAAAAACCCTTTTCACGTGAATTATACCAAAAAATATAGTTATTATACCAACAAAATTAGACATTGTACCAGTAAATAACAATGAAATTGGACGATATGACATTATACCAGAAACTGTAGAAATTATACCAACTATTAACCTATATATACGAACAAAATTGTACACTATATCATTTGGTATAATAATGATAACAGTTGGTATAATTAGAATAACAGTTGGTAGTTATACCACTTTACTCCTTTTTCGTACCACATCGTCTAAAATGAATACCAGAAGATAATACGATTTTATATAACACATACAAGGGCATTATCGTCAAATCACTGTTTATGTCCTTCTATTGTGAATTTTATGAAAAGTATGTCCTTAAAACTATGTTTTATATGAATGGGGCCTGAAACCTAGGAAAACTTAACGAGGGGGCCTGACATAAAAATTGCCCAAATAAAAAATGACAACACTACCATATCTGACATGTTTTAACGGTACATGTAACAAATTATGACACTGAAAAGTTCTGACGCACAGAAAGTTCTAACACACACAGAAAGCTGTAATAAAGTTGGTACAGTTTCGATACTTATCCTGGTACAACCAACTATATATATATATATATATATGTGGTACATTGTACGTCCATTATTAGGTACAGTCACAAGCTTGTCGGTGATATCTATTCACGCTATATTTGTTACAACTTATTAGAGAATGCATTTTCGTCGTCCTTCACATTAGTTTTTTCACGCGAAACTATTTTACCATACATACATATATTATATGTGATACGGACTAAAGTAGATGGGCCTGAAAAAAAATCAGAAAAAGCCCGTTAGGCCCATTGGAAAATACTTATAGTAAGTAAATGGTAGAGATAGGACCTCCGGGGACCTCCGACAGGTTTTAGGGAGCTAACAACAGGTGCTGGGACGTGAGGAACTACCTAGCAGCTCCCAAGGACGGACGAAGCTTCTCTAACACACTACTAATAAAGATAAGAAGAGTATCCAATAAAGGTGCCACGTGTCCGATCAAGAGAGGGCAGCTCCCTGCAAAAAGCTGACAGCTGACCACTGTTCACTGAAAGGACTGCAGACTGTACAAAGCTGTTCTGACAGCCTATACTGACACGAAATGACCCTATCAACAGGAATTCTGGGACGTGACACAGACCAGATTGCTTGCAGCTCCCTGAGGCGATGGAATGCGTCCCATCTCCAGGATTCCAGGGACCTACCTCCAGGCAATATCCAAGGGCTGGGGGGACGTACCTTCAGGCAATATCCAGAGAGCCTCCTATATAAAGGGGCATTCATCATTTTCACATACGATTCTCATTCCAGCACTTCTAAACATCTATAAAATATTCTCTCTCTACAAATAAGGTCCTTAAGTATTTTAGTAGGTGTTCTTGATAGAGAGAGTGAGTTGTTTGAGTGTGTAATCATTAAAGTATAGTGAAAAGAGGTTTTAGAGCGCCCGTGGACGTAGGATCTGCAAAGATCCGAACCACGTAACCCTTGTGTTATTTTGTTTACGTCCTCAGCACATCCCCAACATCCCAAACACATTCAAGCAGGTCCCCGCGTCTAAACATGTCCCAAAGATGTCCCAAGCAGGTCCCCCACGCTCCAAACATGTCCAAACAGGTCCCCAGCGTCCCAAACACATCTCAACATGTCTCAGACAGGTCCCAACGCCCCAAACAGGTCCCCCAACGTCCCAGACAGGTCCCTAATGTCCCAAACACGTCCCCTTCAGTTTCTCACCAATAAGCATCTTCCACACGTCTTAAATAATATCCTTTCCCCGGCTATATAAATTTCTTTACCCATACATATAAATCTTGTTGATTGGGTTTGCCCCATATCAAATGGCGCCGTCTGTGGGAAATTCCGAGTTGAAGACGTGAGTATTTTTATTGCTACTGTGCGAAGTTTTGCTGAAGATTCACTGTTTTTCTCTTATTCTGTCCTGTTGGGACAAGACGAAATGCACGAGACGTCAATGGGGAAGATTTGTCCATATCGAAGAACCTAGACCCACAATTAGCGAAGGAGGACCTCCAGAAACTGCCCAACGTGGTGAGGAACGTCCAAGACCTGAAACACGGGCCAGAAAGGATGAAGACCCGAAGCTCCCCCTTCGGGACCTAAGAGCCCAGTTCCGCACTGGCACAAAGACCCGAAGTTCCGCATCCGGGACCTCCCAGCTCCGCGCTGGCAGAAAGCTTAAAAGGCCCCGCTCCATGAAGACCCCAGCTCCTATATTGGGGATCTAAGAGCCAAGCTCCTCGCCAGTACGAAAAGGTCTGCGGGACTAGAAGCCAAGCTTCACACTGGTAAGAAAATCCGAAGCTCCGCACCTCCCAGCTCCGCGCTGGCGAGAAGACCCGAAGCTCCCCAGCTCCCCGCTGGTGAGAAGATCCGTAGCTCCGCGCTCAGGACCTCCCAGCTCCGTGCTGGCACAAAGACCTGAGCTCCTATATTCGGGATCTAGGAGCCAATTCCCGCGCTGATGTACGAAGTGCCGCAGGAGATCAGAGTCCAGCTCCACACGAGCATACGAAGGTCCGTGGACCTAGAAGTCAGCTCAGCGCCGACACTCGAAGATCAGTGGGAGATAAAAGCCCAGCTCCATGAGGGCAGGATCCACAGAAGATATCCCATGCTGATAAGGCCCTTGGCCAGAATTCCAGGGCCCTCTACATCCCTTCTCAATTATATAATATTGTTATCATAATAAATATGTGACCACACTAACAAGTGTTATTGTTTGAAGGACGAGATAAAGAGGCTCATCCAGGCAGTTGCCCTAAAGGAGTCTGTAGAAAATGTGCCTAATAAAGGCAGACGCCGTCCACCTCCTCCAGATAGGGGTCAGCTCCACGATGGTGTACTGAGGCCAGAGGGACCTCAAATCCCAGCTCCGCGCTGGCAAGAAGATCTGAACCTCCGTATTCAGGACCTCCCAGCTCTGCGCTGGCAGGAAGCTCCGAAGCTCCGCATCCGGGACCTCCCAGCTCCGCGCTGGTACATGAAGCTCCACAGGAAGTCAAAGCCCAACTCAGTACTGGCATACGAGGACCTCCGTGCGTGCATTAGCAGGTCCCCTATTGTGTCCCTGGGAGCACCTACCACCATTCCCTCCGTCAAATACTAGTGCGCCAACAAACGACCTCCGCAACAGGGAGCTGTCGAGATCTCTCCTTAGGGTGCTACGGAACTCCCACCGTTACGCAACCACATGGTGGAAATCCTGACATTATCCGGGAGACATCCCGCGATAAGAAGGCTCTTAGCCGAAACTCCGAGACACTCTGAATCTCATTTTTATTTACTTCATCAATATTATCATAAGTATATACGTCACACTAACAACTTTTATTGTTGGAAGGACCCATCCTCGCTTGACGTCTGGAGAGGTCCGTTGGGCGTAGCTTCGACCAAGGTCGGAAGGCAGCCAAGAAGGAGCTCGGGGGATCTATGCCGATTAAAGGCAGACAACCCCCGCGTCTTCTAGATAGAATCCAGCTCCATTTAAGGATCCAAAGGGCTGCAACACCTGAAAACCTGAGGGAGATAGAACCTGAGCTCCATGTTGGCACATAAAGCTCTGCTGCAGGACCTCAGAGCCCAACTCCCCGTTGGTAATATCCAGGGGACCTAAGAAACATCTCCGTGCTAGCGCGCAGACCCGAATCTTCATATTTGGGACCTGCGAATTCAACTCGACGCTGGTCTGAGAAGCCTAGCTACCACAGTTGCCAATTCCGCGACAACGCTGATCCACGGGAGACATTCTGCATTGATAAGGCTCTTAAGCTAGAATTCCAGGGCCCTCTAAACCTTATTCTCATTTATATCATCGATACTATAATGAATAAATGCATCATACTAACAGCTGTTGTTATTTGAAGGATGAAATCAAAGTGCCCCCAGTGGGACAATTGGGAAGTTCCTTGACCGTGGCATTAACCAAGGTCGAGGTGTTTGGGGGATCTGTGCCGATAAAAGGCAGACAACCCCCGCTTCCTATGAAGGACCAGCTCCATGTAAGGCTCAGCCTCAAGCCAAGCTCCGCGCTGGCAAAGGTCCGCAGGACCTCAAAGCCCAGCTTTGTGCTGGCATCCGGAGATCCCCGGAAGGTCGAAGTCCTCCTCCGCACTGGCATATGAAAAGCCACAGGGATCTAGAAGTCCAGCTCCTTGCTGGTACAAAGACATAACAGTCCAGCTCTGTGCTGACGTGAAGGCCCTAACTCCTGGGGACCTAAAGACAAGCTCCTTGCTGAAAACGAGGACATAATCTGTGTGTTCTAGATCTCCATGCTGAGCTCCTCGCCAGCATGAGAAGTTTGTTATAAGGGATCTCCAAACCAGCTGAAACGCAGCTCCGTGCTGGATGAAGGCAAAGAAGTCAAGCTCTGCGCTAACACTCAAAGGTCCAGGCTAACATCCAAGCGTCCAGAGACCTGGGGCCAGGGACCTCATTGCTAACCAAGAAGAAAAGGCGCTCCATTTCGCCATCACGTTCAAATCACAAGGCCTCCAACAAGGAGCCCTGATACTAAGCGGGCGGGCGCTATAACCACGCACTAAGCGAGCTGGCGCTATATCCACGCATTAAGCGAGCGGGCGCTATATCCACGCATCTAAGCGAGCGGACGCTATAACCACGCACTAAGCGAGCTGGCGCTATATCCACGCATTTAAGCGAAGCTGGCGCTATAACCAGGGTAAACTAATGATGTCCCTAAGCAAATACCGCCTTGTCGGAATATAAATATTCTATAAATGGTGCACCGTATAATATAATTGATACCAAAGGTCGACGGACCTGCGGCGTACAAAGACATCAAAGGCTGATAGCCTACGACGTGAAATGATGCCAAAGACCGACGGGTCGGCGGTGTACCCGACATCAAGGCCACAGGTCTGCGACGTGAAAGATGCCCATGAGGGCGTACAAGATGCCGCCGCTGACGGGCTGCGGTGTACAGGACATCAAGGCTCTCAGTAAGGCCTGCGACGTGAATAGGTACCTCAGCGTAGCTGGCGCTATAACCAGGGTAAAACAGTGGGAGAAAATCCCCACTTTATATCTAGGACCTTCGGGCCTACATTACTGAACTCGCTAAGGACAAAGAGAGCCTAGCGCAAAGCGACACCCGAGGACAATGACGACGGTTATTGCAACCAAGGGCGTGAATTCGTACTTGGCTTACGAATTGAATAGCTAACGCTATTAACCCTGACACAGTAACGATGTTCCCAGAAACATCCATCAGGTCACGTAAAAGAAAATATAATACGAGGAGAAAGGGAACTCCGACGAAACTTACGAACATGGGGAGTTAAGCTCCCCAAAGTCCTTACCATCATATCTCGAAACAAGAAATGACGAAGTATTTCTTACAGGCCATCACCACCCTGGAAAAGGCAAAAAGGAGGATGTCCCAGGGAGCTCGGAGATACGTACCACAGGACCTAGGGATCTCCTTACTAGTGCAAAGGCTCAAAGAGGAGCTCCCCCATTAGGTCCCCGCTAGGGGAGTTAAGCTCCCCTAAAACATAGCAGGTCCTATGATGCCCCAGGAATCTAGAAGCAACGTGCGGCAGGACATGGGATCTCCTTCGAAGTGCAGAAGGAGCTCCCCCATCAGGCCCTGCCAGGTCCCTTCCAGATTCCAAAGACAATGGATGCAACGGTGACGATAAAGCCTAAAGGAAAAACGTGCTCCAACAGAGACACATAAACATAGGGGAGTTAAGCTCCCCTAAAACATTGCAGGTCCTAAGATGTCCGGAAAGGCTTTTCACTAAGTCCCCTAAGGAGCTGGAGATGACGTCTGGAAGATCATAGCATGGTCCAGGACTTACATGCTCCTTGGAGACGCCAACCTAGAAACGAGGACTCTCGGGAGCTCGGGGACCTCATTCAAAGCAATCAAAGCTATCCCCAGGTCCCGGGTTGATGACTTGGCGGACGATCCGACAGCTACATAAACCACCACCTGGGAGATGAACTCTGAACGTCTGGGAACACCCAACGATCTAACAAGCTCATCTTTTCACCTCTGTTCAGATGGTCCACAGAAGTAGGGAGCTCAGCCATTGAGGTCCCTATAGGTCCCATAAGAGGCTCAGCATAATCACCCCGAGGGGAAGAAGGACGTAACTTCATTTTTTATTTCCCTTTCTGACCCTTTGATGAAGTCGTTTTCATGTTAACACCAGAAACAGGGGCTGTGATTCTTGAGCTCCCCTAATAGGAGAAGGAACCACAGGGACACCTGCAAAAGGAGGAATCTCCTTGCAAACATCCCTTGCCACCAGGATCGATGGAGCAAGGGAGCTTAGGGTATGCTGGCTTGGGGAGTCGGAGGAACTGAGGAGCTGTACCCTTCTCCACATTGGCCAACAGACATATCATGAGGACGTCATACCTGCGCCAGAAACCCAAGACACTGATCGAACCTTTAACCACTCACAATGGCGTATCCCTTCAAGAAATAATTATGGTAGGTCCCTAATAAGGAGGTAAGGCCCATCCTACTATTTTACTCTAATTCACTTTTTGTCCCAAAAAACAAATTAGAGTAGGGGAGTGGTTGATACGGACTAAATTAGATGGGCCTGAAAAAAAATCAGAAAAAGCCCGTTAGGCCCATTGGAAAATACTTATAGTAAGTAAATGGTAGAGATAGGACCTCCGGGGACCTCCGACAGGTTTTAGGGAGCTAACAGCAGGTGCTGGGACCTGAGGAACTACCTAGCAGCTCCCAAGGACGGACGAAGCTTCTCTAACACACTACTAATAAAGATAAGAAGAGTATCCAATAAAGGTGCCACGTGTCCGATCAAGAGAGGGCAGCTCCCTGCAAAAAGCTGACAGCTGACCACTGTTCACTGAAAGGACTGCAGACTGTACAAAGCTGTCCTGACAGCCTATACTGACACGAAATGACCCTATCAACAGGAATTCTGGGACGTGACACAGACCAGATTGCTTGCAGCTCCCTGAGGCGATGGAATGCGTCCCATCTCCAGGATTCCAGGGACCTACCTCCAGGCAATATCCAGGGCTGGGGGGACGTACCTTCAGGCAATATCCAGAGAGCCTCCTATATAAAGGGGCCTTCATCATTTTCACATACGATTCTCATTCCAGCACTTCTAAACGTCTATAAAATATTCTCTCTCTACAAATAAGGTCCTTAAGTATTTTAGTAGGTGTTCTTGATAGAGAGAGTGAGTTGTTTGAGTGTGTAATCATTAAAGTATAGTGAAAAGAGGTTTTAGAGCGCCCGTGGACGTAGGATCTGCAAAGATCCGAACCACGTAACCCTTGTGTTATTTTGTTTACGTCCTCAGCACATCCCCAACATCCCAAACACATTCAAGCAGGTCCCCCGCGTCTAAACATGTCCCAAAGATGTCCCAAGCAGGTCCCCCACGCTCCAAACATGTCCAAACAGGTCCCCAGCGTCCCAAACACATCTCAACATGTCTCAGACAGGTCTCAACGCCCCAAACAGGTCCCCCCAACATCCCAGACAGGTCCCTAATGTCCCAAACACGTCCCCTTCAGTTTCTCACCAATAAGCATCTTCCACACGTCTTAAATAATATCCTTTCCCCGGCTATATAAATTTCTTTACCCATACATATAAATCTTGTTGATTGGGTTTGCCCCATATCAATATGATTTGATGGTGTAATCTTTAAACATATGTTTTTATATTCTAAACCTCAAGTTTCATAGTAAAAGGCTTTATCCCAGTAAGAACATATTACTATGGAGGTTTGGATTCTTACGATAAATCCACGATTTTGAGGGTTAACCCATTAAATATATTACGAAATGAAATTTACAACATATTTATGTATACTAAGGTGTTTTTGCATAGAAAATAATGTAAAACGCGACGTAAAACGCTTACCTTAATAAGTTAATATAGCGTTTGTATTGTACCATTGAAAACAACCAGTGATTGTACCTCTATGCGGAAGTATAGTATACCGAATTTAAGTATCTTGACGTATCAAGATAAGTACATATATTGTAAGTACCACATTTTATCGTCTATACAATAACTATAATTACGAGCTCGGAATGTTCTAATATAAATGTGAATCCTTTAAAATATTAAATAAATAGTATGATAAAATAAATCTAAGTTGTTGAACATTTTTAATTTACAATAATCTCTACCATGCTATAATAAGTTCTCATATTGTCCATCATATTCTAGTGAAACATTGAGTTTGTAATTTAGAACCATTACCGTGGTTATAACTCTGTCAAATATGATGTAAAGTGAAGCATATAATTAATATCAACATGGAATTATTGTGTCCCAAATAAATAAATTCAATTGTTGCAAAAAACAATTAACCTGTATCAAATATAAAGTGTGTATACCATTGAGCAGCATGAGACTATACCTGATTGTGAACATATACTATACCTAGACATGTCAAAATGGACCGGCGGGGCGGCCCGGCCCGGCCTGTAGCCCGTAGCTCGCCAAAGCCCGCCAACTGGAGGCTTCATAAAGTAGGCCCGCACCCGCCAGCTTAACCCGCATAAATTAAAAAAAATAAAAATAAAACTTGAAAGCCAAAAACTTAATAAAAATATATTTAATCTATTTCAACTTCTGAAATATTAATTAATTTATTTTTTAAATTTATTAAATTATAAATCTTACCAAGAAAATTTAGAAAATTATATAATTAATTAATAAATATATATTTATTAGTTAATATATTTTTTATTATTGTCGCGGGCGACAGGCTATTTTGCCTGCTCTAACTATACCACATTTAAGTAGCTTATTGTATCAAAATTAAAAAAGACATAAGTCAACACTTTGTATACAAGTCAAGTCAGAATTTATTCCACACATGTCAGACACCGTTAAAGATGATCCTGACATGTCATATAGACATATAATGATAAGGTTAAATTCGAAATCAGGCCCCATTAAGGGTTTGATTTCGAATTCAGGCCCTGTTTGAGAATTTTTTGGTTAAAGGACCCATTTTGTGTGGTGTAAAAAAGTGGTACGAAAGATATATGAACTGGTATAGAATGATCGTTTGTGTTACAAAATTTCAATATACTGGTATGTCATAGCAATGAAGTGGTATTGCAAAAAACAAACTGGTATCAGATGATTATAAACTGGTACCGGATTATGCTTTTGTGGTACAGAATTTTAACATACTGGTATGTAAGAGCACTGAAGTGGTACTGCAGAAAATGAGTCCTTAAAACAAAAATTATTGGCCAAGAGGGCATGAATCCTAAATGATAGTTTTGAGGGGGCCTGAATCGAAAATGCCCCAACCTAATGATAATGCTGACTTTTTTTTATATTTTTAAAAAATTTACGGCTATTAATATAGGGTACCATGCGTTTTGTGTACCATTTATTTGGTGTGTGGTGTACCTTGTTACCATTTATTTGGTGTTTGGTGTACATTGTTACCGTACGAAAACGTACATACATAGCAAGTAACATTTAGGCCATAAAAATGGAAGAATCTGTATTTCTTTAAGAATTACATCCACCAACATTGCACTAACACACAGAAATATACTTGTAATCAAAATAATCATAATCGAATCAACGCCATATGCGTACAAGCCGAAAACTCACATGAACTAACCCGAATGGAGTTTTAACCCACTCTCGACTGACCTAAATCAATGAAACTCATACTATATGAACATACTCCAGTCCACGATCATTCTAACAAACTAAAATGTGATAAAAACAAGATTGGTCATTTCATCGAGCATTTGGCGTGCACCCATAGTACAATTCCGTCCTCCATTGAAATTGAGAAACCTACTATACTTTCAAGAGTTAAGAATCGATGGGGATCGTGTCGGGTGCTTAAATCCATGAACTGAAACTATTCACTCACCACTTCACACATGATTTTATTTTCTTCTTTACCATTATGCTTCATCTTCTACCATGTTTGATTCTCTTCTTCATCCATAAGAAGCTCACGTGGACTTACTCGATTGAGAAAGCTTGCTTGCCTCTTCTTCTTCCTTCGTTCTTTGTTCTTGATTTTTCTTTTATTTATGTTTTCTTATGTTAATTTGATCAAAGAAAGAAAAACAAAATAATAAGGTAAGGATAATATCATCTTTTCAGGCGAATTGGTTCTTAACTGATATAAAGTTCTCTAATTGGTCCTTAAGTGATAAACTATATGAGGTAGGGAGTTAGTTGAAAGATTTTTTAGGTGGTGGGTATTTAAGTGAACTTTCCCCCCAGATTTAATAACAAGTCATAATTAAGAATATATTATGGAAATATTCATTAATGATAACCAGATTTGAGGCCACATTTCACGTGACTTGAAGCGAGTTTGCTTCTGAAAATTTGTTTCGACTCTTTCTCCTTCAATATCGCGTTTCTGACTATTTCTCCTTCAACTGACTCTTTGTCCTTCAATATCGTCTATGTAATATATAGATAAGAATGAGAGGGTTCTCAAACTAGGAACACGCTCCCAATCTTTTTCTTCTTCATTCTTCTATCAACAGAAAGAAAGAAAAAAAAATGTCCTGCCCACAAGCCCAAGTCCCAGCAAAAGATTCTTCAGAAGAAGAAGAAGCCATTAATGTCCCAAAACAAGCTCCTATTATTAAGGATGAGGAATTCTGCGTCGGAGACATTGTTTGGGCGAAGATAGAAGGGCACCGATGGTGGCCGGGTCAGATCCACGACCCGAAAAACGCCTCTTTTTTCTCCCCTAGCGGAGTCCAAGAAGAAGGCGGCGGTAAGGTATTGGTCGCCTTTTACGGCGGCGACTTTTTCTCCTTCTCTTGGTGCGGTCCCGACCAGATCACACCCTTCATCGAAAAATTCGGCAAATTTTCCAATGGCTGCGGCGCGTCGAGGAGCAGTTTCTCCAACGCCGTGAACGAAGCGCTGGCCGACGTTGGGCGAGCGCTCGTTTGTCACATGACGTGCGCATGCATCCCGGGCGAGCGTTGTAGATTGGAGAACGGAAGGGTCGGCGTTCCCCTGCCCGAGGTGGACGCTGGGAGGCTCTCCCTCCCTAATTACGGATCTTACGACGTATTTTCTAGACTGGCGAACTTTGCCAGAGAAGTGCCTTCCGAGAGCGTTCTTGATTTGGGAGTGGTGAGGGGTTGGATTTCCGCGTTTCAGCGTTGGAAGGGCGTCGTCGACGGGCTGCAAGAATATCGGGAATTCGAAGACGACGTCTGCATCCCGACGAGCCACAAGAGGAGGGCACAACCGATGCGCCTCCCAACAAGAGGCGTAAGATTTCGGACGGTAAAGGCTCTTCTGAGTCTTCTAAAAAAACTGCACAAGGTGCGAATACAGCAAAGGTTAGTTCCGCGGGCAAGAAGAAAAAAGACAAAGGGAAGGTTGATAAAGGCCCGAAGAGGAAGAAGACGAAAACTATGGAGGCTGTGGATACGGAGGATGCTGAGATTCTAACCCCGAGAGAGAAGAAGAAGAGCAATTTCTGTTACATCCTTATGCTAAAGAGAGATCGGATGATGATGATGATGGTGGCGATAGGGACGACGCTGCTGAGTTGGATCATAGACTGTCGTCTCTCGAATCAAAAGTCGATTCGACCGATAAAAAGGTCAGATCTGCCAAGACCTCCAAGGCTCGTGGGCTCCACTTTCCGGAGAGAAGGGCCGACGGAAGTGCTGAAGCGGTCGATGATGGTTTGTCTCAGATGAACTTGATTCTAAACAAGCTTACAATTACGTACACTATCCTCAGGGGTTTCCATGGCAAGTTCAAGGAAGCTGATAAGGAGATTCTCAAGGTTGATATTAGTAACCTTTCTGAGATGGTCGAAGACTGTCACGAAAGGGTTTACGAGCTAGCAATTGGTACCAAGTTGCCCTAGAAAATGAGTTGGATTTCTTTTCTTTTGTTGATTTGAGATGACTCATGGACATTTGTGCAGTGTTTTTCCTTTTCTGCATATTTCTGTTTTCTTGTTTCTTGCTTTCATCGGTCGGTCATAAACCCATTAGTTAGTCATTACAGCACCTTCGAGTGCCAAGCATCAAATTAACAAGCCTCGAATTGGACAACTGAAACCTAGTAGTCGTAGAGCTGCTCGACGAAGTTGAAGCACCTCCTATGATCGAACATGCGTTGATACGAGCCTCGAGGGCTAGCTCTTCGAACTCATCTTCTCCCTCGATGATCTTACCGAAGCAAAGGTACCTTCCCAAAGCTGTTTTCTCCGACGCCATTATCTCCTCAAAAACACGGACGTGCGCCTTAGCAAACTGCTCTATGTCCACCGTAGCTAACAGTCCGTATAAAAACATCTCTCGAACGCCTTTGAGGTACGCCACGGTGCAAGTGGGGTTTCTCTGGTAAAACTTGGGCCGGTGATTAGGCCCGAGCATATGGTTGCTAGGTTTACGCCGTTTTCTTTCGCAATTTCCCATGCGGCCCTTTCAGATCTCAGCTTCCCCAGAGCATACCACAGCTGTAGTAAACCAATGCGAATCGTTTGAAACAATGGGGGTTATTTGTCGTTAATGACGTGGTCGATTGCGTTTCATTTACCTTCTTATTCGTGCAAATGGACTCGTCGCTCCACGACTTGTGGTCGATTAAGTGGGACCCACGATTGCTGTGGTCTCTCCAAATGCAGGCGAGGAGGGAAGATGTAAGAACGCAGTGCCGTACTGATGGTGAAGCTCCGCACGCCTTCATCACGTTCTTGGTCGAGTTCTCTTCATATTGGCCATTGCTTTCTGTTGAGGAAAAAATATATGAGCCTTTTTTCATTAGCCATTAACGCTCCTATCATGGGTCTACGTTGGTCTGATAAAACAAGAACAGAGAAGACTGAAAATGTTTGTAGCAAACAAATTTTTGTTAGCCATCAAAATCATAACAGTGCTGTTGTTAGGTAAGGCACCAAACCTATAGCATCTTTCTCACACGCACAAACCTACCTATGTTTCTCTTTCATTTGAGATTAGATGAGGGTAAGACAGACAATAATGGTAAGATTTACTCACCGTGTAACCGGACAACCAGACGGGTCGACAAAGGCTGAGGTGTGGAAGACGCAACGACAGCCCTCGAATGCCTCGATAAGGCTATCGACTTCGCTTAGGTTTGGAGCTTTGAATCTCTTGCGACTTTGAATCTCTCTCTTGCGATTTCTCTCCTCCTTCTCTCTAGCTAAAAAAAAAAAAAAAAAAAAAATCTAAAAACGAAAAAGTAAAACCCTACAGAAACGAAAACCAGCCGCCAGCAGTTAGCTTTCTCTCCTACCTCACCCGGTCACCCACCGCCGTCTCCGGCCACCATCTGGCCGGCCGGTGGGTGCGGGCCATCTAGTTTCCCGTCGTCGCAGCCCAAAGACCCGCGGCGCCTCAGATCCAACACCTGCAGATTTCCGTCGTCGTCGCCGCACCATCATCCACCTCAGTCGCGCTCTCATACCGCCGCCCATACCCCACATCGCCCAAGACCATCCTCACCCCGACAACGACCGAGTGTGCCAGTTAAATCTGCAGAGCCCAGTAAATTTGGAGAGTTGCACATCCTTCACCGCCATCGACGTTTCTAATTCGGGACCGTTCATCTTACAGCCTCCACCTGCGAAACTTGCATCAGTCGCTACACACTGCCTACCCACCACGGCCCCTTTCGTCTTGAGCAGCCCATGTTTTTTCGATTTCCTCGATTGTGCTCGTTGTTTTCTTGCTGAACTTTGATATGGCGACATTGTCTCTGATGTGCGGATCGATGATGAGTGGAACTTCTTCAACGACAGAAAATGTTTTAAATCTTCCAGATCTCGAGAAATTGGGTAGAGATTACCCATCGTTTGGTGCAAAATTTGACGGTGAAGGATTTACGGAATTGTTGAATCGTGTTGTTGGCAAGGACATGTGGCGTACTGGAGCTATGGATCAGGGGAACAATTTGACAGATTTGACTCTCGAGGCTAGTTCTGATAATAACGTCATGGTGATTCAAGAGGAGTCTCATCTGACCCGCTCACAAGGAAAAGAACTGTTTCGGCGGGGATTTCTTGACTTTAAGAATGGGGCGAGTTCTAGGCAAATATCGAATGAAGAGGTGAAGGGGGGGCAAAGGCAAAGCTATGCAGCAGAAACCGCCAGCCCCTCAAGCCTTAATGGGGGATGGGCCTTTGCTGTTGGAGGGCCTGCCGCAGCTGAATACAGTTCTAGCTAAAAATCATTCAGATGTGGGCGTGGGTTCCATGATTCTCAAACCCTTAAAGGGTGCTAACGAGATTAGTAGCGAGGTGTTTCAACGACGAATATGTACTCCTCCCCCGTTGAAGGGGATGAGATTGGATAATGATGATGGGATGAATTCAGCGGTAGTCGAAAATGGATGTGATAAAACTTGTTTGGCGATGGGCACAAGTGATGCTATGAATCCGTCGCCCGGGGGACATCCTATCACGTCTCCATTACAGGCCCAGGTAATCACTGCGTTGGATGCGGTGGTGCATGAGATGCAAACGTCTACTGTTTCCATTGTTGCTGGAGGGACTACAAGCCATCAAGTTTCCCCCACGGTATCGCAGAGCCCACCGCCTTCGTTTGCTGATGTTCTTCGGGGTCGTTATACTGAAACTGCCCCATTAAGGAAAACTCATCAAGAGAGGCTTCAGCTTGACTTTACTCCACCAGAGATGGTAGAGGGCACTCTTGAAGTTAGGCCGCCTTTGCATGTGGTAGTTAAGGGGTGTCCCCGCTGGAAACACACTCTTGTTGGATACTTTCTTGGCCGTAAGCCTTATTTTCCTAGTGTGGAAAAACACTTCAGGTCATTGTGGACGCATCTGGTGGAAGTGCGATCGACATCCAACGGATTCTTCAAATTTCGTTTTGAGTCAGCAGAGGCGATGTGCGAAGTGTTAGAAGGTGGACCATGGTCACTTAATGGTCAGCCACTCACTCTGGAAGAATGGCGTCAGGGCATGACATTTGAGAAGAAAACCCATCATGAGGTCCCAATATGGGTTCGTCTTCGGCATCTTCCTTCGGAGTACTGGACGAAGGAGGGCTTAGGTATTGTGGCTAGTGCAGTTGGTCGTCCACTTTTCCCAGATGCATTTACCACTACTATGGAGCGTATTGACTACGCTAGGGTTTATGTCTTGAAGAACCTCAATGAACCTTATATTGACAGTTTTAATCTCCGGCTTCCTGTCAAGAATGGAGATCAAGTGGATGTTATTAATATTAAGGTGGAATATGAGTGGCGGCCTTCTTGGTGTTCTATTTGTTCTGGCATTGGACATAATAATTCAGAATGTCCAACCAAAATCAAGTCGAAGGAGCAGACTGCACTACCAACAGTAATATATCGGACACAACCATTTTCTCGGACTATTTCTCAGGCTTCAAGGCATATTGTGAAGGATAAACGATCTTGGAAGCGAGTAGTGGCGAAAGGCAAGGCGATAGCGGTCGATACGACTTCTCGTGATGTGCATGTCGCAAATGCGTCGCGCAATCTGCCACCATCTTCAGGTCTGAGTGATGACCCTTCGTCCTCTAGAGTGCATGAGGTGCAAGGTAAGATTGATAAGGAGGGGCGTGATGAGGGTATGGATCAAAGGAATTCTAAAGCTACTGAGCCCTCAAGCGCTGTGAATTTAATGCAAAGTCGACTTGCGACCACTGGTTCCCATCTGGTGAAGTCCAACAATTCCTTCGCTGTCCTTCAAGATATGCCGGGCGATGACATTGGTTCTTGATCCTATATGATCTTTAATGCTTTGTATTTGTCTTTGCGGCCTTTTGTTTTGCTTTAGAGTAGGGTGCATATGCCGCTTGTGGTATATTGCTTGTGTCTGGTGGTAGCATGTTAGCGGGTTGAGCGTCATGATATTGCTCATGTACGCGGCTGTACTCTTTTATTTTTATTAGTGAAAATTTCCAAAAAAAGACTTCGCTTAGGTTTGCCAAGACCACCTCGACTATGCTGTTGTTTAGTCTCATTTCGCCAGATACTTCCATCTCCCTTAGCTTTTCAACATCCTCTGCATATTTTGTCATTAAATTATGCAGTAATCAGCTTCCATAGCAGATGAGCTTCACTTCAGCTCAAAGTTTCACGTAATCACAATTACATAGAACAGCTTGAAAAAGAAAAGAGCAGGTGGGCGGTGGCTGAAGAATGTTGATAACGACACATCGTAGAATAACATTACGACCAGTTGATATTTAATAATCCACACGTAAATTAACTAATAGAGGCCAAAACCATTATTAACTGTTGAAGGTAACCTTCAAAGCTTTCAGAAGCAATACAAAAAAAAAGACAAGGTACGCTTGTCATCGTTGATTTTTTTATACGCCGAGCTGCTCACGAGACTGTTTTTACATTATTTACTTTTCCTAAACGAAGTTGTGGGACAAAGATGTGTGAGATGTGTCTCAACCATTCCCATCAGATTTCGAAAATCATCGGTTTAAAGATAGAATGGCTCTGAAGATTAACGATCTTATACGATTAGGAAAGGATAGACAACATAATACCAAGTTCAAATCTAAAGAGAAGAGTTGATCGATGCGGGAGTAATTGCATAAAATCCAACACTCTTACTATCGATCCACAAAAGGAGAGTAAGAAATCGAATTTCCAATTTGAGCACAGCAACGGTACCTTCATTATCGACGATGATCCTGTTGATTATACGCCGAATTCACTGCGCACTTTCAGCTCAAGAACGAAAAGAAATTATTGTTTGGAAAACTCTTGTATCTCTCTCTCACGTTGCATGGAAAGGATCTTTTACTATTGTTTTCTCTTTTTTATGCTATAGAAGAGAATAAAAGCAGGAGAGGAATATCTGGTCTTGTTTACAACTCTCTGACAATTGCTTTTGCTTTTTCAATGACACTCGCAGCTTTTCATCTCTCTCTGTTTTTTTTCTCTTAACTTACAAAGACATAGAACACTTATTTATAATGACACTACAAGACACAGAAAATCAAACAGATTATTTTCTTTGATACGATCTACAATTTTCCTTCATAAGATCTTGGCAGATTTTCTTCATTCGCAGGTCAGCTCTTTGTTTTCTACTCAGTTTTTCTTTGCTGCTATATTCTTCAACGATTTCATGCGGGCTTTTGATTCTTTTATTTTTTATTTTTATTTTTATTTTCTTTTGTTTTGAGCTTATTCAACAAATTCCTCCCCTAAGCTCAAAGCCTTCCGATCTTTCATTCCGAGCATCCACTTCAAATTCTCAAACGTATTTGTTGGTAATGGCTTTGTGAAAATATCTGCAACTTGATCCGAACTTGCAACGTGTACCATCTTCACTGCTCCATTTTTTACGTGCTCCCGAATAAAATGAAACCGTGCATCGATATGGTTGCTTCTCTCGTGATGAACTGGATTTTTCGCCAATTCTATTGCTGACTTGTTATCGACTCGAATTTCGGTTGGCTCATCTTGTCGAATATTTAACTCGAGCAGTAAGTTCCTCAGCCAGATTGCGTGACAAACACACCACGATGCTGCCACATATTCTGCTTCACAGGTTGATAGGGTCACGATCGGTTGTTTCTTCGATAACCAGGTGAATGCCGTATTCCCTAGATAAAATACGTAGCCGCCAGTGCTTCTTCGATCATCGATATCTCCGCACCAATCGCTGTCAGAATATCCAACTAATTTGCAGTCGCTCGCCTTTGGATAAAATAGTCCGAGCGATTTTGTTCCTCGGATGTATCGTAGAATTCTCTTAATAGCTTTTAGATGTGACTGCTTCGGATCTTCCATATAACGGCTAACGACACCAACGCTGTAAGCGATATCGGGTCTCGTGCAGGTCAGGTATCGCAGACTGCCCACGAGACTTCGATAATCGGTCGCATTCACTCCTTGTCCTCCCTCAAACTTGGACAGTTTTGTTCCAAGTTCCATCGGTGTCGCCACGGGTTGCTCTCATCCATTTTATTCTTCTTCAATATAGCATTCGCATACGCTTCTTGCGACACAAATATTCCAGTGCTTCTTTGCTCGACTTCGAGACCGAGAAAATATTTCATCAGTCCCAAGTCTGTCATCTCGAATTCCTTCGTCATCGCCTTCTTGAAGTCGTTGACTATTTTCTCACTGCTTCCCATGAAAATAAGGTAATCGACATAGAGAGCGACGATGATCATTTCCTTTCCTTCTCTTTTGACATAGAGGGCATGCTCGAACGGACATTGTTCGAACTTGTTCTTTTTGAAATATCCGTCTATCCGGGTGTTCCATGCTCGCGGCGCTTGCTTTAGCCCGTAAAGTGCCTTTTTTAATTTCAGCACTTTTCCTTCTTCTTCCAATTTTGAATATCCCGGGGGCTGCTCCACGTAGACTTCCTCCTCAAGTTCCCCGTTCAGAAAAGCGGACTTCACGTCCATCTGGTAGATTGGCCAGTTGAGTTGTGCAGCTTGAGCAAGGAGCAAACGAATTGTCTCCATTCTTGCAACGGGAGCAAAAACTTCATCATAATCTATTCCCGCTTGTTGTCGATAGCCCTTCGCCACCAATCTCGCCTTGTAACGCTCAATTTTTCCTTGAGCATTCATCTTCTTTTTATAAAGCCATTTGACTCCAATGGGTTTATGCCCGTTTGGCAACTCCACAAGTTTCCATGTGTCGTTCTTTTCGATCGCCTTTATTTCCTCGTCCATCGCCATTTTCCATCTCTTGTCTCTTATGGCTTCTTCGAAACTAATTTGTTCCGAGTCGGCCAGTAAGCAGACTAGGTGAACCTGTTCGGTCGATCGGTACAGGTCCTGCATGCTTCGCATCTTCGGCTGTCTTGGTTCGTCCTCCTCGTCATTTTCTTGAGAAGAAATTGGAACAGGTATTGGTGCAACGATCAGTGGTTCTTCAGGCGTTGTGTTTTCTTCAACGTTCCAGCCCCACGAACTTTCTTCATCAACCCGAACATCGCGACTTACTATCACCTTTTTATTTTCAGGATCATAGAGTCGGTACGCCTTCGTTTTCTCGTCATACCCAATAAACACGAGCTTTTTGCTTTTATCGTCGAGCTTGGTTCTTCTTTGATCGGGCACATGTGCATACGCCACGCTTCCAAATATTTTGAAGTGCGCTACCGTCGGTTTTCGGCCAGTCCATGCTTCCTGCGGTGTTTGATTCTTGAGGCTGTGATGTGGACACCGGTTCTGAATATATACGGCACATAGCACCGCTTCGGCCCAGAATTCCTTTGGCATGTCCTTGCTTTTTAACATTGATCGAACCATGTCGAGAATGCTTCGGTTCTTCCTTTCAGCTACGCCGTTCTGTTGTGGAGAATACGGTGCGGTGAGGAACCTCCTGACGCCTTGCTCTTCGCAAAAAGTTACAAAAACACCTGAAGTATATTCTCCACCTCTGTCTGAGCGGAGTGCCTTGATGTTTGAACCCGTCGCCTTCTCGACCATAGTTTTGAATTTTTTAAATGTCTCGAGCGCTTCTGATTTTTCCTTTAGAAAATACACCCACTTCTTTCTTGAGTAGTCATCGATGAAAGTGATGAAATATCTCCTTCCGCCGAATGATTCTGGTGTGATCGGCCCGCATATGTCTGTATGTATGAGCTCGAGTGGTTTGCACGCTCGATATTCTGCCTGCTTCTGGAACGTCGTTCTCGTATGTTTCCCGATTACGCAGCTTTCGCAAAGCTTTTTTTCGCCTTCTATCACCGGCATTCCGTTGACCATGCCTCTTTTGGAGAGCTCCTTTAGGCCACCGTAGTGCAAATGACCAAACCGCATATGCCACAAATGGTCTTTGTCCTCCACGTCAACTCGCAAACATTTTTCTTGAATCGCCTTCAGGTTGAGTTTGAACATTCGGTTGCTTTCCATCTCGACCCGCGCGATCATTCTTCCGTCTTTGTTTCTTAGTTGTAATGAGCGGTCCTTCATGAACACTGAACATCCTTTTTCGAGCAACTGCCCCATGCTTAAGATGTTCGTCTTCAAGTCGGGTACGAAATATACGTCCTCGACCGATCCCTGTTTGCCATCATTTTGAGAGAAACAGATTTTCCCTCGGCCTTTGACTTCAATTTTCGATGCGTCTCCAAAGGACACATGGCCATCCTCGATCTTCTTTAGATCCGTAAAGAGATGTTTGTATCCGCTCATATGATTGCTTGCACCGGTGTCAGATACCACACCATGTCGCTGCCGGGACTCGTATCCTCGAGCGCCATTAAAAGAACGCCTTCGTCTTTTGGATCCTCTTGTGTGACTAGGTTCGCATTTTCTTCCACCTTTTTGTCGGCCCAACAGTCTTTTGCGAAGTGTCCGAACTTGCCGCAATTGTAGCACTCAACGCTCGGTCGATTTGAGCGACCGCCTCGTCCTCGTGCTCGGCCTCGTCCTCTCCAATTTTGGTTGCTCGTTTGTCCTTCTTTTTCGTGATTGTAACCTCGTCCTCGGCCTGAATTTTGACCGAAACCTCGTCCTCGTTGACCTCGTCCTCGACCTCGGCCGTGATGCGTATATAGCGCCTTGTCATCTTTCAACGATAACTTCGTCTGCAGGGCCTCGTCCAGCGATTCCTGCTTCTTCTTTTTCTTCTCCGTTGCTCGTGAGCTTCGAGGGAACCGAGAGTTCATCGACCGTCATTTCTTCGAGATTTTTGGATTCCTCGATTGCACATACCACGTTCTCGTACTCGTCCGTCAGGGAGCGGAGAATTTTCTCGACGACCCGGGCTTCCGTTAGAGCCTCGCCGTTTCTCTTCAACTGATTCGAGATGGTTGTACTCTCGTTACATAATCGGATACGCCTTCGCCGTTCTTCATTCTTGTTATTTCGAATTCGCCACGAAGCGTTTGCAGCCGTACTTGTTTTACTCGGTCGGTGCCTTTGTACGCTGTCTCCAGTTTTTCCCATGCTTCCTTAGAATTTTTTCGCGCCTGCTATCTTTTCGAGGCCAGGATCGTCTAACGCTTGGTGGATGAGGTTGAGCGCTGTATCGTCGTGTCTGTGAGATTCTTCCGACGCCTTACTTTCAGCCTCGTCGTCCGTTTTTTTTCCGGTTCGGTGTACCCTTTTTCTACGATATTCCATACGCCTCGCGACCCGAGCAGTACCTTCATTCGGATAACCCAACTATCATAGTTGAGTTTTGTGAGGCGCGGGACGGGCATGACTTCGAATGACATGGCTCTGATACCAATTTTTGTTGATTATACGCCGAACTCACTGCGCACTTTCAGCTCAAGAACGAAAAGAAATTATTGTTTGGAAACCTCTTGTATCTCTCTCACGTTGCATGGAAGGATCTTTTACTATTGTTTTCTCTTTTTTTATGCTATAGAGAATAAAAGCAGGAGAGGAATATTTGTCTTGTTTACAACTCTCTGACAATTGCTTTTGCTTTTTCAATAACACTCGCAGCTTTTCATCTCCCTCTGTTTTTTTTCTCTTAACTTACAAAGACATAGAACACTTATTTATAATGACACTACAAGACACAGAAAATCAAACAGATTATTTTCTTTGATACGATCTACAATTTTCCTTCATAAGATCTTGGCAGATTTCTTCATTCGCAGGTCAGCTCTTTGTTTTCTACTCAGTTTTTTCTTTGCTGCTATATTCTTCAACGATTTCATGCGGCTTTTGATTCTTTTATTTTTTTATTTTTATTTTCTTTTGTTTTGAGCTTATTCAACAGATCCGAACAGAATACCCGCCGACCAATAGCTGGTTGACGATGGCATAGTACCGACATAAGACACGCCGCTGTTAACACACGCCATCCTGTCCAACACGTCGCCGTTTCGAGCCGTCTCCTCGCCTCCAATTTCCCCAATCGATCCGTCTCCTCCGTCCTTTCTCCTGTGAACGGCGGCTATGAAAATCGCAGCTGAAAAATGAAAATGGCACAATTGTTTAACGTGGTTCAGATTCTTCTTGAATCCTACATCCACGATCGAAAGGTAATTTCTTATTCTTCACACAGAGAGATTACAGAGATACATCTCAGAGAAGAAGACGCACGCTATCTAACAAGTTCACAACACGTAACAGAACTTGGTTACACCTTACGCGGGAATTTTAAAGGTACACATAAACCGCGCGTAACACCAGCGTCTTTTATTAGTTAGCCGGCCCCATAAGTAAAACACGTCTCTTTAAGTAAATCCGCGTTTTTAAGTCAGAGGATTTTGTGACTTGTATATGTTGAAGTCTCGAGCTATGCATGTCCTCTGTTTCACAACTCCTTGAGTTTTGCTGCAAGCCATTCACACCTGTCTTCAATACCCCCCCCCCCCCCCGCAAGGTGAGCGTAGAGATTAACTACGACATCTTGGCTAACATACGCTGCAAAATGGGTCCTGTGAGAGCCTTGGTAAATAGATCAGCAAGCTGTTCATCCGACTTAACAGGCATCAACTTAATGGTTCCTTTTGATACATGATCTCTATAAGAAAATGACAATCTATCTCTATATGCTTCGACCTCTCATGGAATTTAGATTAGATGCTAACTGTAGGCAGAGAGGTTATCACAATGAACTGCCGGTGGATTCTTAAACTGCACCCCTAACTCACTTAATAACTGTTTGGCCCATAAGATTTCAGCCACGGTAGCACCTAAAGCTCGATATTCAAGCCTCGGTGGAAGACCTCGACATTGTGGGTTGCTTCTTGGCTTTCCATGTGATCAAAGTATTTCCCAAAAGGTGCAATAGCCCGTCACTGACCTTCTAGTGTCCTTACACGAGCCCCAGTCAGCATCAGTGAATCCTGTCAGGTGCAGCCCTGGTGTTGAGCTGAGAAAGATGCCTTGGCCAGGTGAAGCTTTCAAGTACCTCAACAGATGATGGGCTGCCATTAAGTGACATATTCTCGGTTTGGACTAATCTTTTCCCGTGTCATGCATTGGACTTGTGACAGTTGGCACGCTATCATTCTCCGGGTTTCCATATAAGCCCAAACATCGACTCGGATGGAAACATCGAAACGGATGGAAATGACAAATGGAATCCTTGTAGCTCAAACATTTCTCAATTGCTAATTTCACTTCAAGGATTGGTGCTTGACAAGAAACCATATTTCAACGATCCTGCGTATGAAGTTTTCGCTGGGCTAGCAGGTGAGAAAATATCTGAATCATACAATGAGAAGGCATTCTTGTCGAACTGCAGGACTATGAAGCACGTGATGCAAAACCCGTGCAAGGTTCGTCTATCTATCCATTAGCGGAAATAATAATGTTAATGCATGAATTTGACTTGATTCTTGCCTCTTTGATGGTCATATGAGCAGGGCTTTGAGGGGATTGTTGAGCAGCATTTTAGGGAACATGGTTACTATATCCTAAAGGCATGCGATGCTTATATGAAGGGCCACTTGATAGGTTCTCCAGGAAAGGACGCTTCCATAATGTCGACTTCACAGGATTCAAGATGGAGCTCAAGAAAAAGGTCAAGGATCTCTATGCCGCTTTCACCAAAATTGGAGTCAATTGCGAAGAATTCAATCATCTGATATAAGATGATATCGATATAGGATATAGTACATATGATAGCAAGGAAAACACATTGTGACATCCAAATAAAAATCACAACTAATCTTTAAAATATGTTTGATGAAGCAATAAGGACCACGATTGATTCGCATGCATGTATTCCTTTTACCAAAGATTTATCTTACACATCATTGCATACATATTCTGATTCCTTTGCCCAAAGACTCTTCTTTACATAATTGCATGCATAGTTTGATGCGCAATCATGCAATAGAGTCATAGACCGTTTTCAATTGCTACACACCAAAAGAATAAGTGTATTCTAGAAAAGTCATCGTCGACCTAACCAATGAAAATGGTCGCCGCAAAACCCACTAACCCAAGAAGCGATTTCGTCTTTTTGAAACATGGGAATAGTCGAACAAGCAATGGTTTTCGAGACTCTTACCTGTTGGGGAAGATGACCCAAAACTCTGCGGATTATCGTCGTAGATCGATCGGGGACGAGTTCGAGCGAAGAGCGCGTCGAAACGAGGTGTCGCAGCTGCAAGTCACGGCCGCAAGCTTGGAGCTCACGGCCGTGAAGGAGACGAGGGCTGGCCATATTTTGTTACTGCCAGAGGTCACGGCCGTGAATGAGCTATGAAGCAGTTCTGAGGCGCGAATAAAGACTGTTTAAATGCGGAATTATTCACTGCCGTGAAGACTGATGTGTTAGGCCGTGAAGCTCGACAGCAACTGAAGAAATTGCGCGGCCGATGGAGTCACGGCCGTGACTGAGCTTGTAAGAGGCCGTGATTCGCTACAGTTCCTTGAAATCTGCTATAACCGACTTCGTGACCAAGTAGGAACCTTCTAGGTCTTTTATCTTCTATATATAGCCGAATTAGCTCGACTTTTGTTTGTGTTGAGAGAGAAAGTGAGGAACTTGTAATCTCTGAAAATCGTTCGGAATAAAAGGATATCGTTGATCCGTTGCGTAGACCAATTCTTGGGTCGAACCACGTTAAGTGCTCTGTTTTTCTGGGTTTTTATCTTCTCTATTCTTGGGCGAATTTACCAATCAAGATCGAATCTTTCGACTTGATCTTGATATACCCTTGAAAGATCTCTCACACGCGAATCTATAGGCACTGATTTCTCAACAGGGCGAATACCATTTTTTGGTCCCCGATGTTTACCCAATGGGCGCTTTTCGTCCCCGATGTTCTCATTTGCCACATTTAGTTCCTCCTGTTTCTTAATTTGAACCAAATTGGTCCCTCCGTTAACTTAGACGGAATTGCAAAATTAGCGACGGAATTTGCGACGGAAATTCCGTCGCTAAAGGAAAAAATTTTAAAACAATGATAATTAAACATAAAAATGAGAACAATTCCGAAAAAAGAAAAAAATTCAAAAAATAGGTAAAAATTCAAAAAAAGAGAATATTATTAATAAATTACATAAAAATATAGATAATAATAAAAAATATATAATAATAAAAATAAAATATTAAACCAAAAATGATAATTAAACATAAAATGAGAAAAAATTCCAAAAAAAAGAAAAAATTCAAAAAATAGGTAAAAAATTCAAAAAAAAAGAGAATATTACTACTAAATTAAATAAAAATATAAATAATAACAAAAAAATAAAATAGGTAAAAATTTCAAAAAAGAGAATATTACTAATAAAACAATAAAAAATATATATAATAATGAAAGTTAATAAAAACAAAAATAAAATAATAAACTAAAAAATGATAAATATAAATTTAAGATTTTAAAAAGTAAAAATAAAAATACATTTATTTAATAAAAATTAAATAAAAAGGGAAAAAGTAAGGATAAAAAATGTTTACGAAGACCGTCCCTGCCAGGTTAATGAGGACATTTAATCGTCCCAGTTCTCGAATTTTTTTCAACAAAATTATGATCGAGAATTATCGTCAACTTTCAGTGACATTTGATATTTTCACTTATTTTTGTTTTCATAAATAATATTTTTTGTATTTTTTATTATTTAATATTTATCTTATCATTTAATTATTTTAGACATATTTCCCTATTTGAACTTATTATTTTAATAGATAAATATATTTTTTGTTTTTAATTTTTGAAATTATAAATTTATATTTCTCATTTTTAAATTTTAGTTTATTATTTTATTTTTAATACTTATTTTTATTATTATTATTTTTATTTTTATTTAATTTATTAATAATATTCTCTTTTTTTGAATTTTTTACCTATTTTTGGATTTTTTTTTTTTGGAATTTTATTAATTAAACTAAATTGCTTTATTATTTTATTTTTATCATTATTCATTTTTTATATTAGTAGTATTTTTTTTTTTGAATTTTTGCTCTATTTTTTCAATTTTTTACTTTTGTTTTTGAATTTTTCCTATTTTTTATGTTTAATTATCTTTTTTTTTTTTTCCTTCAGCGACGGAATTTCCGTCGCAAATTCCGTCGCTAATTTTTGCGACTGAAGTTCCGTCTCTAATGCTTGTCCACGTGCAAGGCACGTGACTTTTTCCGTCTAAATTGACGCTAAATTTAACGGAGGACCAAAATGATTCAAATCAAGAAACATCGGGGACTAAATGTGGCAATCAGAAACATCGGGGACCAAAACCGTCCATAGGTTAAAATTGGGGAGCAAAAATGGTTTTGTCCCTTTCTCAACATTACCCTTGTCTCAAACAAGTGTCTATCGATATCACGTCGTCGAAGTATCAAACTTGATATCAAAAACCTTGTATACACCTTTATATACATCACCCCCAAAAGGGGTACTGAAAGAGAAGCAAAAAAAATAATAATAACATGGTGAAGAAAGCTCATCAAATGAAGCTTCATGCAATAATGTTCACACTACCCTACCAAGGCCATATAAGCCCCTTCGTCAACTTAGCCCTAAAAGCTCGCCGCAAAGGGCTTTAAGGTCACCTTCCTCAACACAGAATACGCCCACCACTGCATAACTAATCCACGACCGAAAAAAACGCCGACATATTCGCCGAAGCGCGCAATTCCGCCGGCCTCGACATAGATTATCGTACGATCTCCGACGGCTTTGCGCTCGACTAACAACAGGTTAGGGAACTTCGTCGAGTATTGGGAGTATCTCCTCGACGACGACTTCCTCGAAGAAATCGGCGATTCGTCCGTGAAATAATCCTCGAATCTTCGTCGTCGGTGCTTTTCCCCGATAATAGTCGCCGATAGCTTCGCCAGGTGGGCCGGGCAGATCGCCAAGAGGTTCGACTTACGGAGCGTCTCGTTTGGGACCGAGCCTGCCTTGGTCTTCGCCGCTACTTATTACAAGGATCGTCTGGTCGAAAATGGACACTTTCCGCCGCCAAAAGGTAAATAAATAAATATCGCAGACTAGGGTTTAATAATACAGCGTACTTTAGTTAAAATAGATAAACCTAATTAGTCACATGTGTCCAACATCGGATAACTGAGAAGAGATTGAATAGCTTTTATGTTGATGGGCTATACCATATATCACCAACTGGTTTTAGGGAATGAGCCCCATCTACTTATGTGTATCAACTCTTCTCCTAAGTGTGCTGATGCTAGGCTCAATAACGAAATTTCACATCTTTTAATCGATTTTTACGGCGTTTTTTTAGACGGAAAGAGGCGCGCCATAGACTACATACCGGGCGTAGATTCCATAAGCTCGAAAGACCTTCCGTCCTACTTCAACTACGAAGCGGCGAAACCCTAACATAGTGCAGAAGATCGTATTCCTATCGTTTGACCAGGTCAGAAGGCAGACTTCGTCCTGCACAACACCGTCCAAGAACTCGAACCCATCGTCCTTTCGTCGTTGGACAGAGCCATGCCCACGTACTCGATTGGGCCACCAACTTTTTCGAGGAGGGACTCGAAACCCTAGTTCCCAAGAGCCTTCTCTCGGAGACAGACTGCTCGAAATGGCTCGACGAAAAACCTTCGAAATCGGTGCTTTACGTCTCGTTCGGAAGCCTCGTGGACGCCGATGAGCGCGTAATAGAAGAGATAGTGCGCGGGCTCGTGCTGAGCGATGTAGACTTCCTATGGGTAACTAGGAAAAATACTAATCACACGCTAACGATGGAGGCATAGCATTTCGGAAGAAATTTCGAGACGGAGTTAATAAGGGCAAAGGTTGGTCGTTCCGTGGTGCGATCAGAGGGCTGTGCTTTCCCATCGTTCGATCGGAGGGTTTTTGACTCACTGTGGTTGGAATTCCCCGGTGGAGAGCATGTGGTTTGGGGTACCGATGATCTCTTATCCTGTGGATTACGATCAGCCGACGAATATGAAGCTCGTCGTCGACGATTGGAAGATTGGGAAATCTTTACGATGAAAATGGGGCGATTAATGGGGAAAGACTTGCGGAGAAGATTACGAAGGTGATGGATGTTAGCGGCGAGAATGAGATGAGGCACGAGATGAAGAAGGTGAAGAAGATTCTTCGCGATGCGCTGGGCGAGGGTTCTTCGAGAAGAATTTCGATCGATTCATCAGCGATCTGAAGGTTAAGATTCATGGGTTTGATTTAGGGAATTGAGTTTGTGCAAACTATGATGCTGTTTTCTTGTTCACAATCTTTACCTATGTCTAGTTGATCTTCAAAGTCTAAGAGTTAGTGCTACAAACTTTTATAACAGCAGTTCCATAATATCATTACAAACACACTGTAAGGAGACCGTCTTTGGCCAGGAAGCTCCACACTTTTTCCTTCTACCGAAAACCCAAATCCCTTCCCTTCGTTCTTGCAACGTTTCGAATCAACATGTATGCACTAGCTTCGAAACCCACATTCGATTAAGCCAATTATGATCGCTCGTTTTCGAATAATCATCGATGAACCTCGTTTTGCTTACGCCTGCTTCTCCTTCCTCGAAACTACTATCGTTAGTTTCCTTACTATTTAAAGAAGGCTGAGGATCATTACCCGAACAACTAATCGATGCTCGAAAATTTGTTCAACCATTTCCCTAACCTCGCTCATCTTCGGCCGTGCTTTGGGGTTTGGACAAGCAACGGTTGGCGACGATCGACAGCTTGTGGGCGGACTTAAGGACGTGTTTGGCACCTTCGAGCCTCGGGTCCAATATCATTCGGAACCTCTTGGCATCCGATAAATAAGGCTTCACCCATTCTAGAAGCTTCTGCTCGGTTCTGGGATGGTTTTTATCCAGCGGGCGCCTCCCCGTGATAAGCTCGTATAGGAAAACGCCGTAGCTCCAAACGTCGCTCTTCGACGTCAGCCGACCCGTCTGTAGATACTCAGGCGCTGCGTAGCCCATCGTCCCGACGACCTATTGAAACAATACGTCATATTCACATTGTCCGAGTTAAGACAAAATAAAAATCATAGTAAGGTTGCGTTTGGTACGAGGATTCACAAAGGTCTGAAGCTGAAGGTAAAGCAGTCAGTACACAAAGTATGATTTCGCTCAATGCGCTAACTCGGATTTCCATCGTGCTCTCTACGCACGAATTCCGCATACCAACACAACATAAGTGTGCGTTGGTTAAGGAATTTAGTGAGGAAGGAAAAAAAAAAACTAATTTTTTTTTTGGTTGACTAGAGAAATATGTGAGGAAAAGAAAGAGAACTAAACTTAAGATAATTTTAAAGCAAAAATCTTTGGAAACCATTCTCCTCACCAAATGGTGAGGAAAATGAACGAAATGCTAGTGGAAATCGTTTTCTCTCTAGTTTTTTTATCCTCACGTTTTCCTCGATTCAAAAGTAGCCTAAGTTAACGAGAAATACCGCGGTCGATACGTGAGTCAGCCCGTCGGGCGGGCCCAGACGGGCCAACCCGAAATCGGAGAGCTTAGCGTTCCACTACTCGTCGAGGAGAATGTTGGACGATTTGAAGTCACGAAAGATTATCTGCGCGCAAGAGAATTCGCTATAACTACAAAAAAAAAAAAAACGTAATACATAGACTTTTTAACTTGCAAAACTTTTTACGAACCTGAAAATCCATTTCCTCGTGCAAGTAAGCCAAGCCACGAGCGGCGTCGAGGGCGATCTTGAGCCTCATAGGCCACGAAAGGGGCTTCGCGGATCTGATCGACAAGTGGTCTTCCACGCTCCCATTTGGCATATATTCGTAATTCGTATATAAGAAGCCTTTGTATTCCCCTCTCGTCGTCCTCGGCGCAATAGCCTATGAGCTTCACAAGGTTAGGATGCTCGACGACGCCGAGGACATTGACTTCTGTTACCCATTCTTTATGACCCTATTGCATCATCGAACATAGGAAGGAATAAGCACCGTAATAGAAAAAAGGGAAAAACGTAAGTACATCCCAATTTATTTACCTGCAAACCTCTTCTGCCGAGCTGCTTTACTGCAACGTCGATTCGATCTTCGGAGGAGCTTTTAACGACGCCTTTGTAAACGCAACCGAAACCGCCTTCTCCTAGTTTGGAAGTGCGGCTGAAGTTCTTGGTTATCTGTTTTAGTTCTGGGAAAGTGAAGACTTTAAGGTTACTGTGTTGTTCGGATATGTTTGGAAGATGGCTCGTTCTTCCTTTGGACTCGTTGCTCGTGTTTGAAGTGTTCTGTGAATTGAATTCCGAGGAAGACGGCGGCCTTACTTCGCAACTGGAGAACGATAAGTGGGACGAGCTGATGATCGGCCTCGGGCTTTTTCGTTCCTTCCTTCTTCTCCCCGAAGTAAAGCTGGAAACACCTCATCTGTGTTCCTGGAAATTGAAATGATGGTTATGGATCATCGATCGAATTGCAACCTAACGGTGGCATAGATTCGTACGCTTGACTAAATCGACGCTCTAACATCGTTATTTTTCCTACCAAGAGAGGTATAATAAGAGACAATCATGTGTTTTATTACCAAAATAGGCTGTGCTTCCACTTTACATGTTCTTCAAATACCCATAATCAAGGAATCTAAGAAAGAGAAAGATAGCATAAACATACATCCTCACCACCCCCAAAAAAAGGACAATCAAACAGCTCTGCATGAATCATAGGCACCACAGAAAAGGAAATAATACGAATATTGTGTTGAAAACTGTACCTCTGTTTAAGGGAAGGAAGATGGATCTTGAGATTACTGCTTATAATCGAAAACGCCCAAGAAAATGGAAAAAATTGAAGAAGAGCAAAGCTAAAAATAGTACGATTAACTACAACCCACGATCCATAGGGATGATTGAGCTGACTTCACACCAGCAAAATCACTTTTTTACCAGAAGAGAAAAAGATGCTGCAGTATATATTATACATACGAAGTTAGCGAATCAACAGAAAGGGATGGTCGTGTCTGGTATAAAGATCGAGACTTAAAGAATTGCAACTGAGGTCAGCGATGAATTAATTAGTCAACTTTCATCACTTGGGGTCAACAACAGAATGTGTCCACCTCCACTATTGATTTGAAGAAGGAAATGATTACATCGAACACTCAATCCACTCACACTAAACTCAGTTGACCTCGATCGAACGTTTATCTTGTTTGATATTCTTGCCTTTGAATTGTATTTTCTTAAAATTTCTTTATTTTATAGATCATTTTATGAAAGTTTTCTTTAGTGTTTTTTCCCGAAAGAGAATTATTTGTATTTTAAGGATAATTTAATGTTGCCATAAAAAATACAATATGCGAGTGTGTATGTATATGCATGCAAGTCAGGACCAGTCATATTCTAACACTAAAAAAAGCAACTTTTAATCTTGGATGATTTTGGGCCAGAAATAGCGCCATTGATCTCTCCCAGCCAATTCTTCGACCTAACGCCATGCATGCACGTTCCTCCAAACTATCTTCACCAAAACAGAAATCGAACACTGTGTTCTTGTTTTTTCAACACACTGCGTTCTGTGATAAGCTTACCTACCCATACATTTCTGCGTTTGATCATCCGCCTAATTTGAGGAACTGAGTCGTCATCCTTGACGAATTTGCAGATGAAGTGTTTGACGATTTGACAGAAAGAGCCAGCTTTTCAGGCAAAAGTAATAGAGAAGCAAAAGGCATGCTACAACGAGAATCCGCTTTGATTCTTGAATGATTCTGCTTATATGTGAGCGTTGCAAAGATTTGGGTGATTGAAATGAGTTCTGGGACGTGGATTAATTCCCGTCGTCGAGTAGGATCTTTGTTGCTCTTGGTATTGTTGATTCTTCCCTTGCAGCGAGTGCATTGTGTGGATGAAGATGAATACTCTAAAACTGGTAACCCAAAGGCGTTGCCACTAGTTACGTCTCTCATCTACAACCAAATATTGAATCTAACCGCCATATTCAAGAACGATATCACCGACAGCCTTGCATATTGCACGAATAACGTGTGAGTCTTTCGAATGGCCTTGGCATCTTATTGTTTTAGAACTTTAGGTTTGTTTTTTGCTGCTGCTGCTTAGTCGCTTTTTGCTCATGTTCTTAGCGATGGTGATCTCAATGGTGCCTTCAAATTCGGGAACAATCTGGATTTCCTGAGTAATTGTGTTAAGCAGACTAAAGGTATTTGTTTTCGATATGCAGTTAGTCCACTCTGCTTAAAAAGGTCCCTTTATCACCTATATAATGATATCTTCTATATTTCCACAGATGTAACCAAGAGGATTTGCACTGCAGCAGAGATGAAGTTCTACTTCTCCAGTTTTATGGGCACAAAATTAGCCGATGCTCAACTATTAAAACCCAACAGAAATTGCAATTTAACCTCGTGGGCTGATGGGTGTGAACCTGGCTGGGCTAGCACCGTCCCTCAAGACAAACCCGTCGATCTTAAAAACAATAGAGACATCCCTGATCGAACTGTCGATAGCCAGCCTTGTTGTGAAGGTTTTTTCTGTCCTCGAGGCCTTACATGCATGATCCGTAAGTTTATCTCGTACAATGTCCTCAATGTTTTCGAAAGATTTTAGGTATGGATCTTGCTTGTAATGACGATGTGAGCTTGCTCTTTTCTAATGAAGCTTGTCCTTTGGGTTCTTACTGTCCACGTGCAAATCTCAATAAAGGAACAGGCATATGTGATCCGTAAGTTTAGCTGTCTTCTTTAGCTATCTTTTCTCATAGAGATGATGTCTTTAGTTTTCGTTGATACAATAATTTCTGAGGAAAATTTTGCAGATATGCTTATCAGTTACCTCCTGGTAAGGCGAATCACTCGTGCGGTGGAGCAGACACATGGGCTGGTGTAACTAGCAGTGATGAGATATTCTGCTCGGCAGGTTCTTATTGCCCGACAACCACGAAAAAGGTTCAATGTACGAAAGGGTAAGCAGCTCATCAGAAAGATTATGGCATTAGCCTCTGAGCAAGACTTAAAAAAGCACCTTTTCTTTGTGCTAGATATAGATCTCCTTTTTACTAACTGTTTGGTTATGCAAATCCAGACATTACTGCAGGCAAGGATCTACAGAACAAGCAGGTAACCTACTGAGAAAGGGAAAAAAATCGAACTAATTCGTGGACTGTAATTGCTTGACCTTTCGTTGGAAACTTCATTTTTGCAGCTTGCTTCAAGTTGAGTACTTGTAACCCTAGTGCAGATTCACAGGACTTGCATGCTTATGGTTTCTTGCTCATTGTAAGAGTTAGCATATCCGAGTATTTCATTGCTTTGGCATTCCATGCATACATGACCTTTTTGATGTATGCAGGGCATCTTGAGCTTGGTGTTGATAGTTTTCTACAATTTTTCTGATCAAATCCTCCAAACTCGTTATGAAAGGCTGGCCAAGTCCAGAGAAAGGGCGGCAAGAAGTGCCCGTGAAACCGCACAAGCGAGACAAAGATGGAAAATCGCAAAGGATGTGGCGAAGAAAGGAAAAGTTGGCTTATTACAGCAGTCACTATCACGCACATTTTCACGTAAATCTAATGATGCGCCTCTGCCGCCTAAGAGTGTGCCACCTCCACCTGCTCCAAAGACTAAGAGAAGAAGGAGGCAACCTAACTAAAATGCTACAAAATCTTGAAAATGATCCTGACAATCAAAAAGGTTTCGACGTTGAGATAGGGCATAAGCCCATGAAGAAGCCAACTGCAAAACAGTTGCATACCAAGAGCCAGATATTCAAGTATGCTTATGGACAGCTTGAGAAAGAAAAGGCTATGGAGCAGAAACAACAGAACTTGACCTTCTCGGGGATTATTTCGATGGCAACTGATTCTGATGTGAAGACTAGACCTACCATTGAGCTTGCTTTCAAAGATCTTACCATAACTCTTAGGCACAAAAACAAGCATTTGATGAGGAGTGTCACTGGGAAGATTATGCCCGGTCGAATTTCTGCCGTTATGGGCCCATCTGGGGCGGGAAAAACTACGTTCCTTTCTGCTGTGACGGGAAAAATAATGGGATGTAACGTCTCGGGTTCGATTCTGATAAATGGAAAGCCTGATTCTATCCAATGTTACAGAAAGATTATTGGCTTCGTCCCACAAGATGATATAGTCCACGGGAACTTGTCTGTTGAAGAAAATCTCCGCTTTAGTGCTCGTTGCAGGTAGTTTAAATTTGGGTAAATTAATTTTTATCTGCTCCAAAACATACCTTTCTAGGAGAAGGACCTTCTTTTTTTCTTACTTGTGAGCTAGTTATAGTTCATTTAGACAATATTTCAGTCCTTGGTGCATTCATCTATGACTAGTTGGCTGTATTTTGCTACCATCTCATAATCGAGCATCCTATTTCTTTGAAGGCTTTCTGTAGACTTGCCCAAAGCCGATAAAGTCCTAGTTGTCGAAAGAGTTATCGAGTCCCTGGACTACAGGCTATAAGAGACTCTCTGGTCGGTACGGTCGAGAAGCGAGGTATCTCAGGTGGACAGAGGAAACGAGTCAATGTAGGACTCGAAATGGTCATGGAACCTTCTTTACTGATCTTGGATGAACCAACGTCAGGTTTAGATAGTGCATCTTCCAACTTGCTAATCAAAGCTCTTCGACGTGAGGCTCTTGAAGGAGTAAGCATCTGCATGGTTGTTCACCAGCCCAGGTACGATCTTTTCGCTTTATCTATTGCTAAGATGCTTAAAACAATCGTTCAAGAATCTGCAATAGGTAATGAAGTTTCAACTGTTTTGCCCCTTCAGCTACACATTGTACAAGATGTTCGATGACTTGGTCCTTCTAGCCAAAGGTGGTCTCATCGTCTATCTGGGACCAGTGAAGAAGGTCGAAGAATATTTCGCAAGCTTTGGCATAACAGTGCCCGAAAGAGTGACTCCTCCCGACCACTTCATCGACATACTCGAGGGTATAACAAAGATCAGCGTTCCAGGGTTGACCGTCGAACAGTTACCCATCAGATGGATGCTTCACAATGGCTACCCTGTCCCTCCCGACATGTTGCATTACTGTGACGAGATTTCATCTGCGTCGAAAGGCGTAAGCAATAGCAGTCAAACGGTTGGAGGTTCTTGGCAGGAAAGTCAAGAGCATTTACAGCTAAATTTCTTTAAGGGATATGATTTGTCTAATAGACACACGCCTGGGTGGGTTCGGCAGTATAGATATTTCCTTGGGAGGTAAGATGGCCTGAGACATATATCATGTGCATTTTTTTTTTCTAGTTGTGGTTGCTTTTACTTATTGCATTCTCTGTTTTAAGTAGCTTGAGTTTTTGTCTCTATCTGCTTATACTGAAAATTTTCTACAGATGTACCAAACAACGGCTTCGAGAGGCTAAGCTTCAAGCAGCAGATTATATGATCCTTTTGGTCGCCGGGGCATGCTGGGAACGAACGCTTTCGAAAGTGAAGGGTGACACATTTGGATATCATGGTTATATGTATACAGTAATTGCAGTGTGTAAGTACATAAAATTCAGAAAACATTGAGGAAATTAGTAGATGCTTCCACTGACAGATGGTTCAATGCTTTCAATTTGCTATTCTTCTTTTGCAGCACTTCTTTGCAAGATTTCTGCTTTGAGATCTTTCTCACTCGATAAATTACATTATCGGAGAGAAAACGACAGTGGAATGAGCAGCCTAGCCTATTTTCTTTCAAAGGACACGGTTGATCACTTCAACACAATCATAAAGCCTGTGGTCTTCTTATCAATGTTCTACTCTTTCAGCAATCCAAGGTCAACGTTCATGGAAAACTATGTCGTCTTGGCCTGCCTCATATATTGTGTGACGGGAATGGCCTACGTTTTCGCCATCTTGTTTCAGCCGAGTCAAGCTCAACTGGTAATATATGACCCATGGTTTCACATCAGAAGTTTTCCATCTGTTATTAATGACATGGCTTCTTTTCCTTTCCTGGAAATCAGTGGTGCGTGCTTATCCCTGTCGTTCTTACGCTCATATCTAACCAAGGCAAAGACGATAAATTCGGGAAATACCTGGGCCCTTATTGTTATCCAACGTGGGCTTTGGAAGCATTTCTGATAGCAAATGCTCAACGGTAATAACCAAGGTTTCATCCTTTTTAGCCTGATTTAATGTTCTTATTCCGAACAAATATTGCACTCTCTCATTTTATTAACTGATCAATGTGATTTCTTCAACATCGAAGTTCTTGTTTTTTCTTTCATCATCAGATTTACAGGAGTGTGGTTGATCACAAGATGCGCCGAACTGAACGACTTCGGCTACAACGTTCACAATTGGAATTACTGTCTATTGTATCTCTTCGTCAGTGGCCTGTTATGTAGATTCGTAGCCTTCTTCTCTCTGCTTAAATTCGGAAAGAAAGAGAGAGCTATTCTTTCTTTTAGTTTAAATTCGAAGAAGTGCCTGCTAGTTTTCTAGCATCAGCAGCTGTGAAGAGCATAATAGCATGATCATATATAGAGTTCACTTTGAAAACCCCTTCATTTTTGTATTCTTTGGCAGATAGCTATTTAGTACATATTTCAGCAGATTATATCCCATTCTGTTGCCATTTAGTTTAGGAGAAAACCCTAAATAAATTTTTGCCTGTTTAGAAATCCGAAGACAGGTTTATCGTCTTAATAAACGCAGATGATATATTCCCAGAAAACCCTTATATCACATGGCGAAACTTAAGAGCTGTTATCATCATCAACACAAACATGCAGTGCAGAAAACATAATACAACAGATCACAGAAGCACTCACAAAGCAAGCACACACGTACTTTACACACGTTAATAAAAGAGCAAATTTACAATCATATACTACGCACATAAGATATTTAGTTAGTTTCCGTCGCCATTGTTGTTTCCACCTCCATCGCCTTCGCTCGGCGAGTTATTGCTTCCCCAGTGGTTAAAGTTCTCTCTCGGTATAACGTGGTGGTTATCCGTAGTCCCCTGTGCACTTTCACTGTTGCCGCCATTGTTATGTTTGATGCTATTAGGATTTGGAATGAAGGCTTTATTGTCATGTTCGATGCTATTAGGATTTGGTCTGAAGGCTTTATTATGGTCATGTTTCGATGCTCCAATGATTTGGTTTGGCGGCTTTGTTGTCTTTTTCGTTGCTGATAATAAGAAGAGCTCTTCGAGGAGATGCGAAGCACAATGAAGCCGCCAAAGCAACTAAGAGAATTACAGCAACAGCCTTCATCTTCTTCAATCAACACACGACCCTGTAATAAATCAAAGTTCGTCGAAGATTAATAATGTATCTTACAAAAGCAAACTGATTTCGGATATATAAACTAGATAGTGCATAAACCTCAAACCTCAACCGAAATTTAGTTTTACCTTTGTCTTCTTGACAAGAAGGGATTTACAAGCTCCATTATATATAGAGGGAACGATAATAGCTTGCATCAGTTGCTGTTATGAGCAGGTATCGCCAATAACCAGACAAGATTGAGTGGGTAATGCAATAATTACCATTATGTTTTACTTTTAATTATTTATAATAGCCAGGTTGATACTTAGTTGCCTAAATAGGGAATTCCCACTTTCTTTTTGTGACTAAATCCTTGCAAGAAGTCAACTTTGAGAGGTTTGTGTATATACTGTTTTTGGTCATTTTTTGCGATATATATTTTTTACTATAGTGGGAGAGATCAATCAAGACATGGCTTTCAACGGTGTCCCTATGCACGACGACGAAGAAGAGAAGTATGCAAATTGTCCAAAAAAAGAATCCTATGTTTCAGGCACTGTAATGTCTGATATATTCACACTGAAAAAAAAAGTCTTTTTCTTCTTGAATGTACATATCAACAAAGCTACTACTATAGTAGAGGAAACAATTCTGAATATAGAACACAGCTTGGCCGAAACAGATGGCATCGATGCCCACTAAAAAGAGACACAGACAAGAGACCTATACAAGTGACAAGATTGTGAATGAACTACTAATAGGATACAAAGCTGTTCAAAGACAGAACAACAATGATGGTGCTAAAAATCGTAGGAATATCTGTTTGTCAATCGAACAACAAAGGGTCGATTAGGAGGAACGAGTGAAGAAACAGACAGCTTTTAGCACCTAAATTCGAGCTTATCTTTCTGCAAATCATCGTCATCTAACTAACTCGACAAGGGCTTCAAGTTCTCTCCTCCCAAATGACCTTCCAAGGGCAGCATCTGCCTTGTGCCTAGCAGCAAAGTAGAATAACAGCCAAGAAATTGTGAAGTAAACCTCCATTGACGACTGAAGAAGCATTGTAAGAGCTTCGCCGAACATCCTCCTCAACATCCACCTACCAAACGCCCCACACATGACGCATTCCAACAACCTTATTTCAAAACCAGTGCTTAACAATGATAGTAGCATATGGAAACCCTCTCTAACAATCTCCCTCCCATTCCGTCTATGATCGACAATCGCAACCCAAGAGACAACAGAAAACACAAGGCCACCAACAGATCGCTCACGAACCATACCAAGATAAGGCCCACGCTCTCCCTCTCCTGTCCAATCACCCACGGTGCCACATTTGCGAAAGGCATAAACTTCATCCTCAAGAAAACCTTAAAGAACACATACTGGTCCTCGATTTCTCCGAAGAAGTATACCCCTATTAGCTGAGCTAGGGCATCCCTCACAGCCCACTTCATCAGAATAAGCCCAGAAAGCCTTCTGATCCCGACGTTTGAACCCGTCCAAACCGTCCTGAAAAATGACCTGTGCCTCCCAAGCAAACTGTCCAACACCTTGACAAAGACGATCCCACTCAGCCATATATATGTAACGATGAATGCCAATACAACGTACGTATATGCAGCTGAGAAAACGCCGGCCAAGAAAAACAGGGATGTTGTCTCTTGATTCCCCATTTTAAAACCCTTGATCAAGAAATTAAAATCCACAACTGAGTTTCCGCCACCACCACCATTAGCAGCATCATCATCTAACCCACTCTCGCCCACCAATCCAATCTCTTTTTCGCCCTCATCTCCCTCCACACTATCCACATTATCCCTAAATTCTGACCTAAAACCCAGAACACCCGGCCTAACAAGGCTCGGAAAGTAAATCCCATTATCAGTAACAGAATCGGGGAACGCATAGTTAGGGTTCAGATAGAATACCGACGCATTGTCATGCTGCTTCGCAGTAGAGGGATGGAACAGCGATCGATCGAAATGCGAGTCGGCGGAGAAGAAGTCTTCGTCGATCGTTCCCACGCGGGAGAGGTGAAGGAACGGGCGGCGGCGGCGGTGGTGGAGGAGGTGGGAGCGAGGATTGTCCGACGAATCGAGGCGTGATAGAAACGCCTTCAAATTGGGATTTCGGTCGATGAGAGAAGAGAGGTAGTGAGACGCCGTGTGGACATTCGAGTGGAAGGTGAATAGAAGGGACGCGACGAAGAGGAAGATCGTGAGGTTAGCGTAGACTAACGACGCCGCCCGACGAAGGATTTGGCGTGTCGTTGTGAGGCGGATGTTGGGGGCGGCGGCGGAGGAGGAGGCGGCGGCGGCGGGTTGTCATCGTTTTCATGTCGGTCGGTATGTATGAGGCGTGATTTGGTGAATTGATGAGATTGATTTCTGATTGTGGGGTTTGGTATTCTTGAGTTTTCTTGGATCTGGAAATGGGAGAAGAAAGAAAGCACTCCTTCGATAAGGCAATTCTGATTTTTTTTTTTTTTTTTTTAATTTTATAGCGGATAATGGGGAGTTATCAAAATATAACTGCTAATTGCTAACCACTTTCATATCTATACTAAGCAGACCTAAGGTTGACTCACTAGTATGGAATTCTTATGTGTATGTAATAAGAATAGCATAGCAGTCATAAAGACAAGCCATAACATTCAAAAGTTTCTCCTCTTGTCAGAATTTGAAGAATGTAAAGAAGTAAATCACTGAGACCTTACTATTATGTAAAAAGATTCATCCACCAAGCCTATGAGATCTTCCTCTGAACACCGCAGAAGTCCTCTCTGTTGAGGGGCATTGATCGCCGGAGCGCCGATCCTCCACCTTGCAACTAATTTCCGTCTATAATTATCATTGGTCAAGAAAAAAAACATCGAACAAGAAAACAAAGACGATAAGAACGAATGGAAACATGCTTTATAGGATATATCATCAGATAGTGGTCGAAGGATACATGAAGAGTGGTGTCTTCAATAGTTGTCTCCCTCCAGAAAGTGGATGCAACACAGTCAAAAAGTAATAGAGATGTCCAGCAATAATTCCCAAAAGTCGGGAAAAATTTCAGAACCAAAGATGACATCTAAGCACAGCATTGCCCATGGAAGATAAAACGCCTGATGGAACGATTTAAAGAAAAAAGGCACGATTAAAATTCAAAGCTGGGTTATGTAGTTGCACGCAGTAGTCGATGTAAATGGAGTACCTTTAGATTAACAAGACCGTACAAGCTGATACTCGCATTTGGATACTCTCTGCTCCATAGATATAGGAGCATGAAAACAAGTGATACTCCTAAGAAAGGGGACCAGAAGAACGGTATTGCAGACAAAACCTATGCAAGCATGGGAAAGTGGAAGTCTTTAGGTGGTTGGTTACACAGCTACAAACATAATTTGAAGTTGTGAAAACCGAAAACAAACCAATATAGAGAAAGCTCCGAATAACATCATCCACAAGAAATCAGCTGTGCGTCTTTCGAAAGGTCCCTTTTCAAGTTGAACTCCATACCTCGCTCTATCAAAACAGGTTTAGGAATAACATTAAAATCCATTTGCATTATGCATGATTCCCTTACCAACTGGCCAATGGCAAAGCCTCGAGTGTAAAATGCAAATGAGAAATAATGGAAATAACCAATCTGGAATTAAGGTCACCTACATCATTAAAAGGCGAATCCCGAAACTGATGGAAAACGGTCCAAGGAAAAAGAAGTTCGTAACTAGCCGCCACACCTGAGGATAAGAAGCTGGATACGTTATATGACACTCTTGCACATATTCATAGCAAAAAAGTATACATCATCGAGTAAACCATTTCACCTGGAAATTAAGGAACGTCAAGTAAGGTAGATATGCTATATAAAGGGATTTAGCAGACCAATACGGTATGCGGCAGTTAACGCAAGGCATGCCGTCCCATAAGCTTTTGTTATTGGTGGAAGAGATTTATAGTATCTAGTTGGGAAAAAAAGAGGATCTTCATCAAGATAAAGTTAAGATGGAGTGATACGCGCAAAATATAGAGAAAACCCTTAAGCAGTCAGAAGGCGCTCATGGGATTCAGAAATATAAAGACACAAGGCAATATATTCTTTTGAGAACATGCCCGCAACTCTGTAAATAATGAGCACGTTACAAGTCTATACAATAAAACGAGCAGCTTACGAAATACGATATCAGAATCAGATACAAGATAAAGGAAAAGCAGTATCAGATACCAATGAGTTTTAAGTCTCACATTTTTGGTTATGTATCGAACACAATATCTCCCAACTCCATTTAATTTACGATTTTCATATGCAGATATTCACTTTACACACATATTGGGCATAGTTTTATATGGGGACAGATATATAGCACCATGACAGGCACCACAAAGCATCGGCAAGCATTTTCGTGACCCACACATCCTCGATTAGACTATTTCTTAAAGATATATTGATTAACTACGAAATACTCACGGCAATGAGCTATAACAGATCTCTAGACATTAAATTACAGGTTGTTAAACCAGAAGAAGAACAAATTCCATTTTCCACAATAGACATCTCCCAGAAAACCCGCCACAAACTATATTAAATCGCAGCACAGAGCAACGAGGCCCTCAACTAGATACCCAATCCTAAGCTCCTAGCTCACAAATTTCAAACCACATGCACTAAATACAACACCCAACAAGCACACAAATCCGCGCACAAACAGATAAGATGGAAGGGTGGATTTACTCAGCCGGCGAAGACATGTCGTAACTCTAGTCAGCTGATCGGTCGAAAACGCAAGACTCAATGAGAAATCCAAAACCAAGTGCGCTGCTGAGAAAGTGGCAAATCACTCTATATTTGAGCTGAGAAGACAATTTCGTAGCGGAGAAGACAAAGACCATATTTGAGCTGAGAAGACAATTCAATTGGGCCGTTGTTGAGCCCATTAAAACGGCCTATTAATTGAAAAAGGCCCATTAACATGAGCAACGTTATCTCAGGCGGCTATTTGTGTTTGAATTTCTCCTGCTACTTCTCTCTCAATCATCGCCAGTCACCGCCAAGAAAGAGACGAACTTGAAAAAGAAAAAGTATCAAAAGGAAAAGAAAATGAAGTTGAAGAAGCCTCTCAAGGAGTTGAAGCTTCGAGTCCCAGCTCAAAAATCCCCGATTTCCACATTCCTGTGCTTATTCTGAATCTTCTTGTTTTATTTTCAAGTCTTTTATTATCGTTATTCTTGCTCATCGTCAGCTAATTTTTATTTTTCTGTTTAGGACGGCTAGCGGAACGTTTCGACGGTTTGCTATTGAATCGGCTTCGATTGGTCGGTGCATTGAACGAATGGGCTCGATTGGTCTGAACAGAACGTTCTTGTAGTTTTTTTTTTTTTTTCTGTATCTGCTGTTTTATTTTGGGTAAGTTGCAAATTTCTGGGTTTTGAGCATGGATTTGCTTGTGATATACATGGAAGGTAGTTTCTGCGAATTGAGACTTGAAAGTATATTTTCCTTTGACATTATATTGCCAACGGGATGCTTGATTAACTTGACAAAGGTTGGAATCTCTATCTGTGTGCCAAGAACTTAGTGTTGCGGAGCTCACTCAACTTTCCCTATTTTCTTAAGGTTTCGGTTAATTTGCAGCCATCAGAGGCGAAGGAGATTGATCTGCAGTTCTCCTTGGAAGATCTAGAAACCATCAAGGTCATTGGCAAGGGGAGTGGTGGCGTAGTTCAGCTTGTTCGGCATAAATGGGTTGGAAAATTGTTTGCCTTGAAGGTTTGTTTGTTCTTCGTTAAAGTTTTCCATTTGACACTGATATTGATATGGACCTGAATACTCATTGGCTTGGACTGTCTGCAAAATGTTCTATCTGTATTTTAGTTTGAAATGCTAAGAAAACGCAGGTTCCATACGATGGATGGTTCCAATTCATATGCCTAGCTTTGTTTTGTCATTGATGGGAATGCTTTGCTGATGTATTATGGTTCTACTTTTGTGTCACTGAAGTGAATAATGTGCATGATACACAGGTTATTCAATGACCATACAAGAGGAGATCCGCAAACAAATCATTCAAGAGCTTAAAATAAATCAAGCAGCACAATGTCCTCATATTGTTGTTTGCTACCACTCTTTCTATCACAATGGAGCTATATCTCTCGTATTCGAATACATGGATCGAGGTTCCCTAACTGATATCATCAGACAAGTGAAGACGATTCTTGAACCTTACCTGGCTGTTGTTTGTAAGCAAGTAGGTTTTCTTCACTAAAGGAAAACTGGACTTATGAAAGATATGCTCTGCTGCCTTGAAACTCATGTTGAATGGTTTTTTTTTCTTCAGGTTTTACAAGGTCTAGTTTACTTGCACCATGAAAGGCATGTAATTCACAGAGACATAAAGCCCTCTAACCTGCTTGTCAACCATAAAGGGGAAGTGAAAATTGCAGACTTTGGAGTTAGTGCAATGCTAGCAACTTCTAAGGGAGAAAGGGATACTTTCGTCGGCACTTACAATTACATGGCGGTGAGTACTTAGTCGGCTTCACTATATATCGTCTATTCTTAGAGATTCGATGTTTCATAGAACCTTCATACATCAGAGACATGCTCATTCTTTGTGTCACCTTTTTCTTCTCTTTAGCCCGAACGAATCAGTGGAGGCACGTATGACTACAAAAGTGACATATGGAGTCTTGGCATGGTGATTCTTGAATGTGCCATAGGACGCTTTCCTTACACAAAATCTGAAGATCAACAAACTGGCCCAACTTTTTATGAGCTCTTACAAGCAATAGTCGGAAATGCGCCACCTTCGGCCCCGCCCGATCAATTCTCTCCTGAATTCTGTTCGTTTATCTCAGCCTGGTATGTACATGTGTGGCAATTAGCATCACTATGGTCCATTAAAAGCATGCTATTTTATCCCCTATCGTCTTAAACGGTCAGCAATCATTTGCTTGTCTCTAATACCTTAGCTGATCAATACAAGCAAAAAATAAGATAATTCAATAGAACAGCAGTAGTGCATAGCATTATGATGAAGCAATGAGTTTCTTTGTGTTTCTTACTGTTCGATTTCAATCGACGAATGCACGCAGTATACAGAAGGATCCTAAAGACAGATCTTCAGCTTTAGAACTGCTGGTTAGTTCTCTTTACTCAGAACATAGCTTAAAAAACTTCTGCAACTCAATAAATAGTCAGCTATAGCTCATATGCTGTGATCTCAATTGCAGGGACACCCTTTTATCAAGAAGTTCGACGACAAAGACGTCGATCTTGGCAACTTTGTCAGCAGCTTAGAGACGCCGGTAAATTTTACCAGGTTATAAAAATATGTTCCCATCTTTCATACTGTAATAACTCGAATGACTTGGTTCCCTGGCCATGTTTATGTTTTATTATGTACTCAATGTATAAAGTTACTATAAACATATATCTTAAATCTATCTTCTATATTGTACGGCAACATATTATGGAATCTAGCATTATACTGCAAATGTTTAAAAGAAGAAAAAAAAAAACTAATACGAAGCAACCAATGAACTCTTTGCACCGGCCAAAAGGTTTTTTGATTAAACTACTACCACATGATCACCACCAGCGTCTTTTTCAAGGTCAGCGAATATATGTATATATATTACATAGATGAACATGGATGATTAGTTTCACATGGTAACTACGTCGTCTAATTTAATTACCAAGTTAATGATCGGCTTAATGCAATAAAGTGATAAGAGTTTATGACATTGATTGCACGTCAATGTCATAAAACCAATATCATTAGAAACGGCGGGATCTATTCTAATTTCTAGGAAGTATTTCGTATCAAGGAATATAAAAGAAAAAAGAATATTCAACCATGCATTATAATTTCCATCATAATAAAGTTTATCCAAAACTGTCTGAAAATGAAAGTATTTCAGAAATAATGCCATTGGACATGCTTTAAATGGATATTCATAAAACCATGGGGTTGTGTAGTATACCTCAGAAACAAATCTGTGGGCCCCAAAAGCTGCAAGAGATTGAGACGTTAAAGTGCGTAGTTGGCGACCAAGGATCAGATGAGGATGGATAGTCTTCACAACATTAATCTTATCCTTTTGTATTCTTTATTCCCTTGTACTATGGAGAAGATAAATAAACAAATTCGAACGCATAATGACGTGTCTTAATGATAACATCCACACAAATCCCAATAAATCTGTATATATATGCTCCCCTCCCAACAATAACTTTCATCTGCTATAGAAAAACAATTGCTTTTTATTACAAGTTATAGGCTAAGTTCTATTTATGGATTGCAAAGAGAAATGACTTTGGAGAAAAGGGTCTCAAGGGCTCAAAGCAGGGAAATGCTTCACCGATCAAGAACGAAGAGTACGTTGAACCTATGAAATCGTCTTCACCAGCCACGTTGTCTTGTTCTCATCTTCCTACTTATCTTCATCACAAGATTTGGAAGACGATGCATCGTCGTCGTCTAATTCTTCACATTCAAGCGGCCCTCTTTACGAGTTAAATGATCTCATGGCTCAGCTGCCTATCAAGTAAGCATTATTATGCCACGCCATCATCCTCTTTTTTTTCATTTTTTTTTTAAATTACTTTATTTATCATCGTAGTAATGATGAAGTGTGTGTAACTAGGAGGGGTCTTTCCAAGTACTACAATGGGAAATCACAAACATTCACATCTCTAACAGACGTTGAGAGTGTTGAAGATCTTGCAAAGAAAGATGAAGGGTACAACAACAGTAGCTATAGCAGGAGAATGAAATCGTGCAAGAGCTTTGGGGGCAGTTCGAATTCGAAGCATCATCGTAAACTTGGCCCGAAGGCAACGATAAACAAAGAGGGCAACTGCAAAAGATCTGTTTCGCATTCCATGGCTGCCAAGTTGTGGATTCTGTAAATACAATAGTTCTTGATTTTTCTCTCGTTCGACTCGAAGAGAAACTCACGGAGGGTTCATAGTTTTGGTATTTTTTTTGTAACAAGAGATGTGGAAAAGCAGATAATTTAGTAGCCAATACTTGGATCGACATGATGAGTATAACCGAAAAGGGAAAAAAAAAAAGATGGCAGTTTCATCTTTCAAACAATTTCATGCTTACAAGCCAAGTTTTGATTTGAGACGCCGAGGATGAGTTCAAATCTTGTACACTGGGGTGATGCCAAGCAGATGAAAGCACTTCCTCATTACAGTAGCCGTTGCCTCGCACAACAAGAGCCTGCTCGTCTCCTCGGCCGAGCCAACAACCTAAATTGGATTTAGTTGCACCGATTTATTACAGTTTATTAGCGATCTTAAGTTGTATGTATTTGGCTGATAAGCTCTACCTGGCAGTTGGTGTAGAATCTTGTGAAGTCTTCGGACAAATTGTAAAGATATTCACACAAGATGTTGGGTAGAAGGTTGGTGCAGGCCTCCTCAACGATCTGAAGAAAGAGTGTGCTCATTGTAACGTAGAATCGAATGTTCAGGAAATAGAGTATTGGACTATCGCATCGTACCTCTGGGAACTGAAGCAAATGAAGTCCCAAGACTCGTTCATCTGGATGAGCTAAGTTTACAGTACCACTCTGCATGATACGTCGAACGATGTAGTAAATGAAAGGCTAGTTGATCGTCATCTTGTTAGAAAGCAGTGATATGTGTACGTTCGGGTGATTGTAAAGGTGTTTATACAACACGTGTTTGTCTACCTTCTTTAATTCTTCTATATCTTTGCCCGATTTCCTGATGATTGAGCAGATTCGCGCATGAGCATATAGCAAATACACAGCGGTGTTTCCCTGGTTAGAAAACAAGGCGAAGCTAAGTTGAGAATTACTGGGATGATATCTAATCGCTATATTAAAAAAAAAAAGTTGTTCCTTTTTAATTTGATTTATTGAAAGTACAAACACCTTGTCGCTAAGCATCTGGTCGTAACTGAATGTGTAATTTGTTGTTCTATTGTTCTTCAGGTCAGCGTACCTATGGAGCAAGAAAGAATCATAATTTGTCTACTCAATAGCACGCATGCAAAATGCCCAACAATTCCAGACAGTTGGTGAATGTGCAATGATGTAACAAGGTGAGGATATTACAATATCATATAAGGGTAAAATCTTACTTGACGGCTCCATAACCTATGGCTTCAGCAGTTTTCTCAAGCTCTCTTCAGTCCATGCTTCGGCCTTCCCTGCTCAGAATATTTCAATAGAGACAACCACAACGGCAATAAGAATTGTGTTTTCACAATGGATGAATCAGCAATACAGGATTGCACAATTTATAACCTAAGTAAAATCTAACCTCTTTGGATCAAAGTCTGCTTGCATCGATTTTTGGCTTCATCAAGTAAATCAACTAACTTGACCGTCTCAGTACTGCGAGTTCGAAACCGTTTACCGTCCTCTCCAAGAACAAGCCCAAAGCCAACATGGGTGGCTTTTGGGTACTTGTTGTCCTCAGTTGGCAACCAACCAGCTCGTTTAGCTGCCTGGGGCGACAATAAAGATTTTGATTTTAGATCTCAGCACAGAGAACAGATTTAATACAAGGAAACCAAGTATAGTTCACCTTCTTCATAGAAGGAACAAAGAGAACTTACAGTGAAGACCATCTCAAAGTGCTCCCGCTGCCAACATCAGTAAGATATATAATCCACTCTGCTTTTTCCTCATTAATTCGATACCTACGCATAACAAATGTAAAAATACTAAGTACTACATAAAATGCAAACCACCCACCCAACGTATCAATAAAGGAAAAGATCAGAGTCTACCATAAAGCAGCAAGATCAGTGGAAGCATAGTTGAAGCCACCATCCTTCTTCACAACAATAAGAGGTATATTTTTTCCTTCAATAAAGATTACTCTAGCACCTTCGCTTTCTTCAATCAATGCCTTTTCATTGAGCAAAGCCAAAGTTCCAGGAATATATGGGTTGTAAAAGCTCTCTCCCTGGACACATGAAAGAACCACACAATTTACATTATTTTCTTTTTTTTTCAGATTATCTAGTAAGTTGTGATTCTTAAGCCTAGTAACTGGCTTAGGACAGAATAAAACCTAAATTAGCTAATGGCCATGTCATAAACATTAGGAAGTGTCTTTGTATCCAGCAAGAACTTTAACGTAGTTATACACTAAATTATTCCTCAATGTTAATTAAGTTGTCTGCGTACAGTTCACATTGCACATGTATAACACTAACACCGCATCCTAAAGATATGATATGCAAATGCATCTATTTTAAGTGTTCTAAGTTAATCAAGTCGATAATGAAGAGCTACCTTTTCCTCCAAGTGAACTCCAAGACGCTGATAGACTTTCTGAAATCCGTTTCGGCTAACTTCACATATTTCAGCCCAAGCCTTTCTATATCTCTCTTCCCCACCCTAGCAGAAAAAGAAAATTAACATAAGCTGACTGAATATAAATACATTAGGTAATTTGCTGGCTGAATGCTATTTTCATTAATAAAAATTTGAACGGCAGTACAATACAATTATTTGTCATCTAACCTGAAGACTGACCACAGCTCTTTGGGCTCTCTCCTTGAATTCAGGATCACTGTCAAATCTCTGTTTTGAAGCCTTGTAAAATGCCTGAAAAGAAAGGAACCATTAGTCCTTTGCATGGCATTACGCAGTCACAAGGTGAGAACAAATTGGATCTTCCTTACCATGTGAAATCAAACACATCAAGAAATGGAAAATTTCAACCATCGGATTCACAAGAATTACGTGAAATTACAAACATGAGGTCAAACTTCACACAGCTGTCATTGTAATAAGCTTTGTCAAAGTAACCAACTGAACGAGCATTTTAAGAATTTCTAACCTCAAGATCGCCCATTGCCTGATCGCTTGAAAACTCGCCAGATGGGAACTTCTCAAAAAGGTACTCAATTAACATGCCAAACTGCAACCAAATACTTTGATTATGATATTGAAAACAAATTGAGAAAATAAACTTGCCATTGACAGAAAACCAGATTATTACAATAAATTTTGCGATACCGCTAATTATTCAAAACAATGATTTCATGAATATAAAGCACTTCTATGTCTTAATGATAATAGACAAAAACGAACTAAATGCATAGAGCATGATATGATTATGATAACATTACCTGAGTGCCCAATCACCAACATGGTTCTTCGAAGAACGTCAACATTTGAGTATTCTAACATCCGTGCAAGTGTGTCTCCAATAATCGTTGATCTTAAATGACCAACATGCATCTCTTTTGCTATGTTTGGTGAGGAAAAGTCTACAACTGCTTTTTTAACAGAAAGCTCAGGTGCCCAAGTTTCAATACCATTGACAAGCATCTTTTGGATACTCTACAAGAACAGTAAGTTTTAATTGAATAGGAGACATATACATCTAATGATTGTCTAAACAAAGAAGAAAAGGAGACTACCTTTGCCATCCAATCTCTTGATAGTACAACATTGACAAAACCAGGACCAGCTATACTGCATGATTCTACCATCTCTGATTGAGGAAGATTTTTCATGATGGCCTGGTAACGAGATAAAAAAAAAGCATACATTTTAAGTCTACTATTGGTACCTGGGGATTCTAATCCAGATATAGAAAGAACGAATGGAACATAAGTGTTTCACAAGAACAATCATACATACCTGTCCTATAGGTTGAGGACCTTTGAATTCGGTACTTTTGCCCTTAACTTTTGACCATAATCCCATGGCATTGTTGCTGTACCAAATCAAAGAGTACTATCGTATTAGGAAACAGCATTTGCTTTAGGGTCCAGATGTCTGTGAATCTTGTGGTTTCTAAAACTAAAACTAAAACAATTTGTCCTGTTACACATGAAACATGATATCCCTACCATTGATAATCCCCGAATTTAGCATTTTGACAAGGGCAATTGCAGGCTGAACATCAGCCTCATCAGGAATTGTTGTCCGCAACGACTCCTCAAACAATTTTGCAAGTTGTTGCTTAAGACTCCCGCTTTCTCCATTTCCTGATTAAGACACGCACCAAATTCAGTCCTAAAGCTACAATGGAAGTCTAGAATTTTCGTGACGCAAACTTTTCATTAACAACCACTGCCCCAACTCTAATAAACTGAACTGGGTTCGTTTTCCCAATCCACGTGAAATAGAAACGTTTCAATAACTGTGGAAATAAAAATGCAACATTCGGCAGCAACACAACTAAATAAATATAAAGACAACTACGGAGGCATTCTCTGAGCTTACAGGAGCCATGGTGGACATCAATTGCGACTTTATAACAGCTGACACTGTCCTTGCAGATTTTGCTCGCGCAATACCTGTCTAGTGTCAAACCAACAAGAATCATCAAAACACAACGGCAAAAAATCATATCTAGATACAAATTGGACGAGACCACACCCTACAAACATTCAGACAGAAATCCCGATAAATCACCCAAAACATCATAAGAGTAAGTCTAGAAAAATGAACTACATACATAATCCAAAAAAAACGTGACGAAATAGAGAGAGAAATTACAAGCAGATTTGAGAGTCGGAGAGCAGCTGTAGTGAAATAGCGGCGGCGGAAGAAATATTGGTCGGCAGCTCATTTGAACTGCTGCGTGTGGATTAGGCTTTTATATACGATAAGAAAAAAAAATGGTTCCTTTAGGTTTATAACTATATTGGGCTCCTCAGTATGTAAGTAATAATCATATCGTCCAAAACGCCAAGTTACGGGCTACACGGGTTGGATCATGGTACCGAAGTTTTCATACTCGGGTCGGGTCGAAATACTATTTAAATAAAAATAGTAAATTAAAAGTAAATAAAATATCTCCACCGTTCTTATCCATTTCTGCTGCTGGCCCATTGGATCTCAGTTCATGGTAGTATTTTTTTTCCTCTATAAAACAGCCGATATCATAGAGCAAACAAAAGAAAATCACACCATGAAGAACGGCGGCAAAAATTCCCACGGCAAATCGAACGGGCCGGAGACCGAAAGGACCGCAAATCGGGTACGGGCACGATCGGATCGCCGAAGAAAGGAGGACACGGCGGCAAATTCACGTGGGCCGGCGACGGTTACTCACGGTCGGAGCTCGGCGGAGTCGATAAGGAGGCGATCGACGTGAACGACCCTAACTACGAGGATCCACCCCAGGCTAATACGAACGTCGCTCAGTGATCGAAGCGAATGATTAGAATCTGTTCACCTTCGCAAATTTGTTTCTTGATGATGATGATGATGATGTTGGCTGTAAATTCTCGCGAGGTCTGAGATCTGTGGTCTATTACACGGATCGCCAATAAAAGTTGTAAGATCGTTGTTGATGTTGTAATGATAGTCTTTGCCTTCTTATCATCTGGGCTCTGTTGCATGGACGGCGAAGAAGCAAAGGTTCAATCTTGTTTTTTATATAATACATTACAGCTTAGGTTAAAGGTGTGTCCCTAATGGAGGAAACAACAATGCTTCGTTTCATGTTAGTTCGCCCTTGAGACACACAAGGAAGCTTGTCTGATAACTCTAGAAGCTCTCCATATTTCATGCTGTACGGACTTCCATGAATCTGCAGTTTTTAGCTTCTTCGCCTCCTCGATTGCGTCCTCTATCCCGGGAAATGACTTGGACCCATAATCGTTGTGCTTCGATGGTGCGTATATCTGCAATAAAAAGCAGCAGATGCTTGACCAAAGCTCAACTCAATGTATATGCGTAAACAAGACTAAATTGATCTAAATCTATATTACCAGGTGCTTGTACCACGATCTTCCCGACAGCCCGTCCCTGTCTAAGAACGCACGCTCGGCCATCATTAATCGGTCGTTCAAAACTCTGACTTTCTTCGTTCGATCTTTGGATTTTGGTTTCCAGCTTATGATACCTTCAAAGGACTGTCAAAATGAAGTTTCCATTGCTCACATATTCATCACTTAGAGATCCATCTAATATGATTTAGTATCTCATTACAGATATTGAGTTTATTTACCTTTATCTCATCGTTAATCTTTGTGGCTGCTTTCTTTAGCTCCTTTATAGACTTCATCAGAGGATCTAGTTTCACGCCACGGTCAGACACTTTACTTTCAGCTCTTCCGCGCTTTTCTGTTTCGCGGGGAAATTGTAAATTAGGTTGTCTACTCTCTCGCATGCAGAAGAAATGCAATTAGTGGACATGTACCTGAAGCTCTGAGCATAAGTCAGATAGTTGAAAGGTAGAATCTCATCATCTGCAAGTTTGAGTGCGAGCAATCCCCACATAGTTGTCACTGTTTCACATAAAAAGATATCAATGATTGTTCACGACTTACTACTTAAACTACTACAATAGATTCTTGTAATAGTATAAAGAGCCAGGAAAATGCAGCACATACTTGCCACATGCCTCTGAAACTGTGGATCACCAAAGTTCTTCATCCATATGAAGTCGTCGTACATCGAGTGATACACTGGATAATCTGCAAAAAAATGACAGCACAATGATTTCTCATGTAAATCTCGGATTGGTTTGTCTGAATTTTCGTTACAAAGAGAGTATACCGTCTCCAAACGTCAAATCAGCTGAAGGAACACCGATGTGTTGTACAAAGGCTGCATAATCTGATGCTCCACCTCCTAATCTCCCGATCTTCAAGCACATGAGTAGAAGGGTATCAGTTACAGCATCACCTCTTTACTCAGAGAAGAATTATCCAGAATATGTACCTCAGGGTTCTTCATGGAACCAACCCATGAATCATATATTGTCTGGGATGAGTTATCAGGATCAGCTACCTTGAGGAGATGACGGAGAGAGTATCAGACGAACATCAAATAATGACTAAAAGACTATATTTTCATTAAAGATGGTATATTTGTCACCAATATGCATTGCATTAACACATATGAGTACCATATACCTGCTTAGCAGCTTCTATTAGCAGCCCATCAAGCTGTGGAGTAGAAGAAGCTATAAATCCCGCCCCTGCAACTGCGACGTCAACGTTCAAGTAAGCTACAGCCCTCGAGGACAGCATCTCACGGTTGTCTTCAACCCATTCGGTTGATCCCACCTGTAATAGAACTCATTCTTTGTTTACTGCTTTAACAAGGGGTATATAGGATAGATTGAAATCTTGAAGTTAGAACGAGATATACCAGGCCATATTCTTCAGCATCCCAATTGCAAAATACTATCGTTCGCCTTGGTCTCCACCCCTTCAGGTGAAGCTTCGACAGCCTTCTTGCAACCTATGTTTCATCACAGCTTCAGCTATGTCAAAGAATACGCTCGCTTGTAGTTGTAAGATGACTCATTACCTCTAGTAGACATGCAGTGCCACTGTTGGGATCAGCCGCTCCAAGGTCCATGCGTCCCGATGATTGCCCAGAAGGACATATCTGATTATAATAATAAGCAATTTAGTGAGTAAGAAGTGTGAACTGTCTAACATAAATTTTTTTACCCTCGGTCTATTCGACCCTACGGCAAAATGCCCGACCCATCTCAGATAACCTAACGACTTCGCTAGGAAAAGACCCTGACCTAAGACCGAGGCCAGAACGAAGATACCAGCCCCTCGAAGGATATGCAGTACGTCCCCGGGTACTTTATCCGAAGGACTCACTCCCTCGAAGACACCTCGGGAGGCTATTGAGAGAAAGGATCACAGGGCGTGCATCGGTCCGTTTTCCCGAGGGCAGAGGAGGGCTTTACCTCAAGGGTAGTGATCATCCTATTCCAAAACTGTCACGATTCACCCACGATAGCGTAAGTAAAGACGTGCATGATAACCGTTCGACGCCTGGAAAGACGAGCAAACGTGCGATCATGGGAAGAGGGGAGGTCCGAAATCCTACAAATGCGGAACATGGGTTGCAACCGCCTTGAAACGGACCAGATCGGAAACCCTATAAATACCACCACCCGGCTAGAAACAGGTATGGTTTTCTCGCGTTATCCTACCGTTACTCTGCTAAAAGTCCTACACACACACACTCTCTTTTTACTTTTACTAAAATCCTGAAACACGGCCATATACCCTCTTGACCGAGGCAAGAGGGAAAACGACCCCAAAACCTTTACCCTGTTTTATTCATACAGGCGACACTCACGGCAGAATTCAGGCGGGAAAGAGTCCGTTAATCGTCCAAAGCGGTAGATTCATTTTTCAACGGTATCAACTTGGCGCCGTCTGTGGGAACGTCTAGTTTCTTATAAGAAAAAATTCAGTATTGTAGTTGTTGAAAATGATCACGAACCGCCACCCGACGGCAACGGGCCCAACCCACTGAACCCTATGGCGATGTTCGCTGCTGTTATGCAAGAAATGCGGAAGATTGGGCATGTAGTCTCCTGATGGCCGAAAGGAATCAAAGAGGTGACAGGCCAGGCAGAAATAGAGAACGTGATGCTGAACGAGAGGGTAATCGACGCGAGGAAGTGGAGAAAATGACATTGGTTCGGCCATAGGAGAGCGTGATGACGATAACCACACTTTGGCGTCGATGCAGAGGAAAGCTCGAGCTGATAGGAGGAGACGCGCCGAGCAACAGCGTGCCGATCAATTGCGCACCGAGCAACAGACAGCAGACTAGAAAGGATGAGGAGGAGATGCGCCATCTTAGAAATCTCGCTAACCCACCAGAACCACCGATGATGCTCGGGCATCACCATTTTCACCCGAGGTTCTAGCAGGCCCATTGCCCGAACACTTCGATCTTTCGAAATGGGAAAGTATGATGGCTCCGGACCTCCCGAAGATCATTAGCTGCCTTGAAGGAAATGCGGCGCTTTACCAACTAAGTGACCCAGTCAAGTGTCGACTCTTTGTGACCACCCTGTCGAAAGGAGCCCAACAGTGGTTCACGCTATTGCCACCCAGGAGGAATCAGGACCTTTCAAGACTTCACCAGGCACTTTCTGAAGGACTTCTCCAGCAACGAAGGCGCCCTTCCTCGGCGGTAAAATGTTAAACATAAAACAGGCCGACAGGGAAAGCTTAAGAGACTACCTTCGCCGCTTCAATCAAGTTAAGATGGAGGTTCCTAACATTGCACCCGAGTTGCTGATCGGGGCTTTTCACCATGGTTTGAGAGATGGGACTTGTTCAGATCATTAGTAAAGAAAATCCAACTACGGTAGAGGAGTTGGTAACACGGGTGGAGAAGTACGTCCGTGTAGAAGAATCTCAAGCTCAGGAACCGAGGAAAGGAAACGCAGAGTCCTCCTCGGGAGCGTCGAAAGAGCCCCCCAAGAGGTCAAGACCGTAGGGTATTCCCTGGAGGGATGATCGTCCCTACCCCGCACCCCAGTTCCCTCGGATGGAGTATCCGAGGCTTCGAGTAAACAAACTGCGAGCGCTGGAGATATGTGAGGAAAACGATTTTCTTCGCCGACCGCCATACATCGATGCCAACCCAAGGCGACCAGTATCTGACACCTATTGCAACTATCACCACGAATACGGACACACTACCGAGGAATGTTTTCAGTTGAACCGTGAGTTAGAGAAGTTAATCGCGACCAACCCCGAGGCTCGAGCCAAACTTGCGGGAGTAGACGGAGGCTTCGGGACTAAGCCTAGATACCCCGGAACGGGAATCGAATTAACGCCCGACAAGACCGCCCAAGAGAAGTACATAGGAGGACGCCAGAAAGAGAAGAAAGGCGAGGCCCGAGGCCAGGAGGAAGTGACATCAGAGGAATCAGGATAATCGGAATGCAAGCGAGACGAGAATCCCCAGAGAGAGGGTCGCACCGCGACAAATCAATATCATATCTGGAGGACCCACAGGAGGGGATTCCAATCGAGCGAGGAAAGCAGGGGCTCGCCGGCTAGAGAATTTGAGATCAAAGCAGGAAAAGCGATCGGACCCACCATTAGCTTTGGTCCGAGGATTTCCATGGAGGGGATGACTCACATGAAGACGCCCTGGTCATCCGAGCAGAGGTAGCTAATCATGACGTCGGTAGGGTTTTTGTCGACAATGGAAGCTCCGTAAACATCATATACAAGAGGGCCCTGGACCAGATGGACTTGGGAGCCTACCCAATGGATAAGGTGGAAACGGCTCTTTTCGGCTTCACGGGACATTGTATAGAAGCAGCCGGGATCTTACACCTTCCTCTCACACTTGGAGAGGGGGAAACGAGGAAAACACGAATTGCACCTTTCATGGTCATTAACGGGACGAGCCCATATAATATCATTCTCGGAAGGCCCGCCCTAACTTCCTTTATGGCCATTGCCTCGGCACTGCATCAGAAGATAAAATTCCCAGTAGGGGATAAGGTCGGGAGGTTTTAGGCGATCGCAAGATGGCTCGGAAATGCTACGTAGAAGAGGTTCGGGTAGAAATCAAATCCTCCAGGGTCAAGAGGATGATAACCCGAGAGGAAGAGAAACGATGTACGCCATCGGAACCACAACAAAGGAGACAAAGAGGAGGCATTGAAGAGATCGTCATCAAATCACCCGAGGGCTCGGTCAAGGTGGCGAAGGAACCTACCTCAGGATCTTAGGAAGGTCTAGTCCGATTGCTAGAAAGAAACGAAGAAGTGTTTGCATGGACATCCAAGGATATGGTAGGCATCGATCGAGGAGTATCGAACACAAGCTAAACGTCTCCCGAACTGCCAAACCCGTCTTCCAAAAGAGGAGGCACCTTAACGCGGAAAAAGACGCCGAAGCTCGGCGGCAAGTGGAGGAGCTACTAGAAGCAGCCACATCAGGGAGGTCCAGTTCCCGACTTGGCTTTCAAATGTGGTATTGGTCCCGAAGGCTTCGGGAAAGTGGCGTATGTGTGTAGATTTCAGGAATCTGAATGAAGCATGCCCTAAGATTGCTATCCTCTCCCTCGTATAGACCAGCTGGTGGACTCCACCTTCGGGGCATGAGCTGTTATGCTTCCTCGATGCTTTCCAAGGATACAACCAGATCTTGCTCGCCAGGGAAGATCAGGAGAAGACAAGTTTCATAACCTCCGGAGGGACCTATTGCTACACGGTCATGCCCTTCGGACATGAAGAACGCCGGAGCTACCTAACAGAGGCTGATGGATAGAGTCTTCAGGGATCAGATTGGGAGAAATGTAGAAGTCTATGTCGATGATATCCTAATCAAATCCCGAGAGCAGAGTTGTTTCTTAGCCGACGTCCAAGAAACACTCTCCACCGCTCAAAGATTTAACTTGAAGATGAACCCCGCCAAGTGCACCTTTGGAGTGAGCTCTGGAAAATTCTTAGGATACATGGTGACAAGAAGAGGCATCGAAGCTAATCCCGACAAGATCAAGGCTTTGATGGACATGAGGCCTCCTCGAAGTCTAAATGAAGTTCAGAAGTTAACAGGAAGAATCACAGCCCTCTCGCGATTTATCTCCGATCCGCCGATCGTAGCTTACCCTTCTTCAAGGTACTGCGCAAAGTTCAGGACTTCGAATGGACACCTGAATGTCAGAAGGCCTTCCAGGATTTGAAGAGTATCTGACGAAAACTACCATACTTAACAAGCCACTACCCGGGAGGAATTGATAGTTTACTTGGCGGCTCGCCTCGGGCGATAAGTTCAGTTTTGGTTCGAGAAGAAGAAAAGGTCCAGAAACCAATATACTTCGTAACACCTTCTAAAGGGCCCTGAGACAAGGTACACCCGCTCCGAAAAACTCCTGTTAGCCCTCCTTATAACTGCTAGGAAGTTACGGCCCTATTTTCTATCACATCCCGTTGTGGTGTTAACTAACCACCCTATCGGGAAGATCGCCACTCGACCTGATATCTCGGGGAGAGCAGTCAAGTGGTCCACAGAATTAGAGAGTATGTATGATATCCAGTTTAGACCTGGCCGCCATCAAGGCACAGGCATTGGCGGACTTCATGGTGGAAGTGGTAGGAGATGACCCCGAGGAGATATGGAAGATGTTTGTGGACGGTTCCTCCTGCAGTTCAGGAAATGGAGTCGGAATACTTCTCGTATCACCCTGGGAGAAGAGACCAATTTAGCCATCAGACTGGAACACAAGGCGTCAAACAACGAGACAGAATACGAGGCGCTACTTGCCGGGCTTCGGGCAGCGAAAAGAATGGGAATCACACGCCTAGTGATACACTCGGACTCCCAGCTTGTGGTTCAGCAATTGGAAGGGAACTTCGCTATCAAGGGTCAACACTTGGAAAAGTACGTGAAAGCCTTCGAGGAAATTAAGGGAAGCTTCGAGGAACTTAAAATCATCCTGATCACCCGAGCCCAGAACGAGAAGGCGGATCAAATAGCTAAGTGGGCGAGTGCAATCGGGCCCCTCGAGGAAAAGGAAAGGTCCTGGCCGTCTGGCAGATTGATGACCAAGAAGACACCCGACCCAACATCGGTCGAGAGGATTGGAGGTACGAAATTTACCAGTACCTGCGACACAAACACCTCCCAGACGACAAGGCCCTAGTTCGGAAGCTCATGCGGAGGATCCAGCGTTTCACTCTGATAGATACAAATTGTTCAAAAGATCTTTCGCCGGACCTCTTTTGCGGTGCATATCTAAAGAAGAGGGAGATTATGTTCTCCGAGAAATCCACGAGGGAATATGCGGGAGCCATATCGGAAGTAGGGCATTGGTGAGGAAAGCGCTCCTTGCGGGATTCTTCTGGTCGACAATGAAGGAAGACTCCGCAAAGACCGTTCGAAGCTGCCTCAGCTGTCAGAAACACGCCAACTTGCAAAGGATGCCTGCGGAAGTCATGAAATCGGTGACATCCCCCTGCCCCTTCGATCAATGGGGGCTCGATATTGTAGGACCATTCTCGGGGAATGTTGCTCAAAGAAAGTTTTTGCTGGTGGCTGTAGACTACTTCTCAAAGTGGGTGG